>JAUJYV010001223.1:0-20257 GCA_033995625.1 Ophyiulus pilosus
GGTGCACTGTACCTACGGTCTTTATTTTACACCATATACATGTATTTTTTTTTAACTTCGCATATTCTGGGCAGCCGACTAATCGGGGCAAAACGCCTCCGTCCGGATGTGTCCAGATTAAGCGGAATCGACTGTATTCCGGTGTGTCTACGATAATTTTCTTTTTGCAGTATTGCGGCGATGCCGACGACAAACAATGGCTGTACGAGAACAACATGATGCCGGCAACCGGTGGTAAGGCGTACATGCTCATTTTGGAGGATATCAAGGAGCTGACTGAAAATGAGGAATATCGGTACATTGCACCTACTCCGAGGGTCAATTTACATGCAACAGTTACGAAGTCAGTTCCACCGCCATGACTGATGGGAAAATGAACGGCGCTGTGCTGGACGCGTGCAGATGCTTAGTTTGTTTGTTTGGTGATTTTTAACGTTGACCTGTTTCTGCAACACGAGGGCTCGCCACCAACGAGCCTTCATCACCTACCTGAGAATTTTGCCTACGAGGAGGGACTTCCACCCCCTCTCTCGACGGGTCTTTAACGTGCAACAATCAACACCCGACCTCGGTTTAAACTCATTCGAAAGAGCCGCCACTCAGGGAATTTCTCCCATCCGTAAAAATTCCCACCGACCTCGATCGGGGAGCGAACCCCGCAACCTAGGTTCGAGAGGCGAGCACATAACCCACTCGACCACCGGCGTCGGCACAGACGAGATTTCGTGGAACTAAACCGAGTCTGAGCTGACACGTAACTGTTGCGTGTCGATGGCCCTTGAGCGGCACGTTTATTCAAAAAGCGCATTGATCGTTAAATATCAATTCTCCGCGTTTGCACGATCAGGCATTCTCCTGGATTGATGCTGGATGAGTTGTTGGGCTTTCCCGTTCCGGAACACATGCTCGAGAAAATGCGTGCGTCCATGAATGCCCAACGAACGAACCATCCCGAACGCAAACCCAGGGGGCGCCCTTCGCACGCTCATGCCGTCAGCACGAGCATCCTCGTGCATCAGGTAATTTCAGAGACAATACGGGGATATCGGGTTTTTTCACGATTGGGTCAAAATGTCAGTTGTTGGTTGTTTTTTTGCCCTTATCGCAGCACCCGCTGTTGGCAGAATATTCCAGCGCCAGCCCTGGCGATAACAGCAACGGACTTCTGAAGCATTCTGGAATCGAGGTTGTTAACCCGTTATCGACTGTTGGGTTTTAGAAAGAAAATTCCTTTCTTTTCGTGCTCTGATGCAGACCTTTAACTTCTGTTAAAGCAGTCTTCGGGACCAACATCCCCGGCGGAAGACCTGGACATGTTGACCCACGGCCCTTCATCCGTACCAACATCCCATTTCACCTTGCCCACAGGCCTGGAAGACGTCAGCCCAGTGCATGTCGACGTACCTCCCTCGCCGCCCGAAATCGACCCCGATCCGCCGCTCTCTGCGCCGTTCAACATCAGCGAGTGTCGCTAACTCGCCAGAGTAAGAATCCTTATTTATAATTAATTTTCCTCGAGTCTATAATCGTTTTTTAATGAAATGCGTGCCGCGCCATTGTTTTTATTTAATAAATCTGATGCTATTTTACACGAGTTAGTCGCTCCCTCCCAAATCCAGGCGCGGCTTCTTGGCAGCGGCACCAAGACGACTTCCGCCTTCGTGGCGAACTTGCAAGTTGGCGTAATTGTCGGCTTCGGCTTCGCTGGTGCCGATTGTGTTCTCGTAGAAACCCAGTTGGCTTCCGATAGAGCTGGAGGGATGATTTTCAGCTGGCATCGGTACGTCGCATATTCCTGCAGTCTAACAAAAAAGTGAAATATTACGCCCACTTCCAAATTATAAGTGCCTTATCCTGATTAGCCTCGTTGTCCCTGACGTAATGGCCCCACCCGAAGACGACGCAACGGACACTAATACAACCGTTTGTTGGTTGGTGGTTTTTATCGTTGGGCTATTTCTGCAATACCAGGGCTAAACACCAAAGTCAGGAGATGAACCTCCGTCAACTTTGTTTACGAGGGGAAAACTTCAACGCCTGTCGAGGGGTCTTTATCGTGCACAGAGACTCTCTTCTGAAAGAGCCGCTACTTAAGGAATTTCGTGTATCTGATGAATTCACACAGACCACGACCCAGTGAGCAAACTCCGCATCTTCGGATCGAGAGGCAAGCACCTGTAAGGGCTACCTTAAGGCGTTCTTCGGAACTGGGTTCCAGTCAGTCTATAATCGAGGGGTCTTTATCGTGCACAGAGCAGGAGGATCTACACGAGACCTAGGCTTAAACTCTCTTCTGAAAGAGCCGCTACTTACGGAATTACGTCTATCCGATGAATTCACACAGACCTCGACCCAGTGAGCGAACTCCGCATCTTAGGATCGAGAGGCAAGCGCCTGTAAGGGCTAACTTAAGGCGTTCTTCGGAACTGGGGTCCAGTCAGTCTATCGTCCTTTCTGTCACCTGAATCTAACCCTGTTGGCCCCGTAAACCCTCTACAGGATCAACTTGAAACCGGTTGGGTCCTTTTTAGCCTTAGTTGCCTTTGGGCCCTTAAACCCCAACCAACAACAACAATTTCAGGTGCTGTCTGCACTTTAATCCTGTGTTCTACCCTCATACTGTCACCTGTTCACCTCTTTCTAATATTTTTGTTGTCCTGTGATAATTAGGCTGGGCCCCAGTAAGGGCTAACTTAAGGCATTCTTCGGAACTGGGGTCCAGTCAGTCTATCGTTCTTTCTGACACCTGAATCTAACCCTGTTGGCCCTGTAAACCCTCTACAGGATCAACTTGAAACCAGTTGGGCCCTTTTTAGCCTTAGTCGCCTTTGGGCCCTTAAACCCCAACCAACAACAACAATTTCAAGTGCTGTCTGCACTTTAATCCTGTGTTCTACCCTCATACTGTCACCTGTCCACCTCTTTCTAATATTTTTGTTGTCCTGTGATAATTAGGCTGGGCCCAAGTAAGGGCTAACTTAAGGCGTTCCTCGGAACTGAGGTCCAGTCAGTCTATCGTCCTTTCTGTCACCTGAATCTAACCCTGTCAAGACCCTCTACAGGACCAACTTGCAACCGGTTGAGCCCATTTTAGCCTTAGTCGCCTTTGAGCCCTTAAACCCCAACCAACAACAACAACAGAGGCAAGCACGTAACCAATCTGACTGCCGACATCGGCACAAACTTCTGTACGTGGCTTTCCCAGTCGACATTCGGACCCTGCGTAAACGCGAGTACTTACCTCGATTTGAAAGCTAGCCGTCGAATAAGGACGGTACGACGACTTGACAAGTACAGCGGACCTTGCCTCCTTGTCAAAGCTTAAAATGATTCGGTTGCAACAGCAATGGCTCCAACTGTCACCGAGGGATGGGACCAATACAGACTGGCCGTCCTTTTCGATTCGCGTCGTCATTTGATTTGTCAGCACCACCTGCAAGCAAATGGACCAAATTGATGAACCGCCGACACATAGTCTCTTTGGTATCTTGTTCGGAGACATTACGGAATTTACAACAACTTGCCGCAATGGAATGTTTGTGGGCCAACTCCGCCAAGATCTGCGTCACGTTGAACATCGTCCGGGTCCTCAGCTGGTAATTGCTGTCGAAGGCTCTCCGGAAGTGGTATGCGATGTTGTCGATCACGATGAGCCTAACCTTATATGAAAGCGCATTATTGAGCGCGAGGAAAGGGAAGCTTAAAACATCTTCTCAACAAAACTCAACCTTTTCCTGATTGGCCACGAAGTCTTGTAACGTGTTAATGGTGTCCAAGAATGACGGACAATCTAAGCATCGGCGGTAATGGACACCGCGAATAACTCTGTCCAACGATGAGCCTAGACGGAACAAAAATCATCGCAAATTTCTTTCGCCGAGACCAAAGGACTCGCGCAAATCTACGTACCGTCGCTTGTTCGAAGAGCAGCTTTTGCCATTTCCGACAGCCGCTCAACGCTGAAACTTCCTTCGGTGTCTACGTACAACGCTTCACCTCGCAGTTCACCCAAACTGTTCTGTAGCTGAACGTTTAATACAAGCTGAAAACTAATAGAAATACCTAATTTAGACTAGATAAAGATGAAAAAACCGTACGAATTTGCCCGATATTCGTTACGTCAAGTACCAAATTTGGGTCTTGCCGCTGCCAGGAATCCCGCAAATCTCGGTCAACTTTGAAAGCGGGATTCCTCCACCTAGCATTTCGTCTAACTTCTTAGAAGACGTGGTGATTCTGCGACTTTTATCACTGAGTCGTAGTAGTTCGGCGGCTGTCGAGGAAGGGCAAGGTTGACCAGACCTCTCGTCTGCCGGCTCGAGTAACCCCAACAGGCCCTTTGCATCTTCGACCGACAGCCCGGTTTCTATCGAGTAGAAAGATTTTAAGTTTATCCAAGTTTGATTGCGTGGCAAGACTTCGTATCTTAATGGGTTCTTGGACTATTCAACACGGGACCTTTCAACACGCAGAAATTGTACGTAGCCTCGTGATGCTACAACCGCAAAGTTTTGTTTTGCTTTTACACCGTAAACACAAGATCTCGCGGTTTTTATACCACAAGCACAGTTTTCTCGCCGGTATTTATCGTAAAGATAGTTAGGAATATTTAGAAAGGCCCTTTCGATGGGTTAATCGGCGTAAAATACAATGTCGAGTGCCCTTCAGCCTTCACGTGGCTCTGTAAATGTCAACGTGTTGAAAAGTCCGGTCACCGTTTTAATCGTTTTTACCAGAACTCAAGTTTTCGGCAGAGATCCCTCGTAAATCTTCGGATGTCGTGTATTTCGAGGTTAGCAGTTTGGCGCGAACGTGACGGGCGATCGGGTATGAAAATGGGTCCATTGTTAAAGATTGCGAATATGTTGCCGCTGATTCACGTCTTAAACCAAAACATTTGCGAGTTTGCCTTGTTTTTGAGTTTCTTGTTATAGCATCTCAGATTAATTTAAACCGTGCCCTAAAACAAAAAGACGCCATCTGTAGTCAACATTTGGAATGTCAGGGATCTTGCTTAGATGCTATACACAGAGTGGCACACTAGTGCTCATTGGCCACATTTTTTCAATTTAACTTCTATTGTCCAAATCTATCGAGACATTACCATGTTTTTTTCCAAGTTTTTTGTGCCAAATTCAGTAATGTACCAACACACCTGTAATATACTTGTGCTAACTAGTTGCTTAATGCCTGATATCACTCATTAATACATGGCGTAATTCCATAATGAGTAAATTAACAGATAATTAAATTAATGCGGTCGTTCTAAGCCGGAACGAGGGAAAACTAGTAATCAGCGCCCTTTATTCAACAAAGCTCAAATACCAGCCAATAGTCAATAGCGTGCCACTCTGCTTTTAGCCGAAGTGTTTGATGTTGAAACTTGTTAATTTGAACTCTCAATCACATTTCTCATCAATCGTGATTCCAAATTTATTTCATAATTAAGTTAACTTCTAATTAAATTAACGTAGTGGGTATAACTTTTAAACAACGCCTTTAAAACAAAAAAGGCAAATACGAGCCAATAATCAACAGTGTGCCACCCTGCGAGATGCGTAACCAAGTGTTTATCGAATACGTCTGTAGATGGCGCTACAGTTACTATATTGTAGCCGCGCATTTTTACTTTGTTAATTTGTACCCTCCATCACATTTCTCATCAATCGTGATTCCCAATTTCATAATAGAGAGTTTGAGCCAGCCAACGCCTTAACGTTAACGGCGGGAAGGGAAGCGCCACGCACTTAACTACCCAATAACTAACTGAACGTCATGCGCACTCACGACGATCAGTTAGTTCATTGGGAGTTCAGTGTTTGGCTCCTCCCTTCCCGCCGTTAACGTTAAGGCGTTGGCTGGCTCAAACTCTCTACTGATTAAATTAATACCGATTTGCATAAGTTTTAAAAAACGCCTTTAAAAAAAAAAGACAAATACGAGCCAATAATCAACAGCGTGCCACTCTGCGAGGTGCATAACCAAGTGAGTATACAAAATGTTGACACTTTTTGTACTCTCCATTACATTTCTCATCAATCGTGATTCCCAATTCATATCATAATAGAGAGTTTGAGCCAGCCAAAGCCTTAACGTTAACTTTAACGTTAACGACAGGAACTTAGGGAGGAGCCAAGGACTTAACTGTCCAATGAATTAACTGAACTTCACGCGTACTCATGACGTTCATTGAGTTCATTGGGTAGTGAAGTCCGTGGCTCCTCACTTCCCGCCGTTAACGTTAAGGCGTTGGCTGGCTCAACCTCTCTAATGATTAACTTAACTTATAATTAAATTAACGTAACTTGCATAACTTTTAAAAAACGCCTTTAAAGCAAAATAGACAAATACGAGCCAATAATCAAAAGCGTGCCACTCTGCGGTGTGCATATACAGTCGCTATATTGTAGCTGTGCATTTTTAATTGGCTACTTTAATGTTGACACTTGTTAATTTGTACTCTCCATCACATTTCTCATCAATCGTGCTTCCCAATTCTTTTCATAATTAAATTAACGTAACTTGCATAACTTTTAAAAAACGCCTTTTAAAACAAAATAGACAAATACGAGCCAATAATCATCAGCGTGCTACCCTGCGAGGTGCGTATACAAAAATGTTGACACTTGTTAATTTGTACTCTCCAACACATTTCTCATCAATCGTGATTCCAAATTCATTTCATAATGGTTAAATTAATAACGATTTGCATAACTTTTAAAAAACGCCTTTAAAACAAAATAGACAAATACGAGCCAATAATCAACAGCGTGCCACCCTGCGAGGTGCGTATCGAATACGTCAGTAGATGGCGCTACAGTCGCTAACTTGTAGCCCGCGCATTATTACAACTGTCGCCATGACGCTCACACCTGTGAGGTACGTTGGAGGTGAAGGTTGTATTTCAAAAGCTCTGTTGTTGAAAAGTGTTAAAAAGTTGTTACTTTCATCGAGATGAAGTCATCGTGGATTTTACTCGAGTTACTCAGGTTCAAAAACGTGCCCTGCTGGCCTTCCAGGGCCCATTCCTAAATCGATTCTACAAACGGCCCCAAGATTCAAAAAGTTGTGGATTATACATCGACAAATCAGTTTTTTGAATCGGTTTTTTGAAAAAAAATGTGGCCGACTCGATGAATAAATCATGTGTGCATGTCGTCTGGAAGAAATGTCATCGAGACGGACCTCGGGCTACGATTTGGAGGATTACATTTTGGAGATGGAAAACAGGGCCATGAATTTCGAGAATGGAACGAATCCATCGGAGGCCGGAAACGACGTTTACAGCCAGTTGTCCCAGAAGGAAAATGACCTCATCTTGGCTGCTGAACTGGGAAAAGCCCTTTTGGAAAAAAATGAACAGCTGCACAAAGCCAACGAGAGGCTCAATGAAGAGTACAATGTCAAAGTTGAGGTAGGTCCCTTTCGAGTTGTAGGGATGTGGGGGTTAGGGCCCCTACTTGTTGACAGGAATGACAGAAGCGCCTTGGCTCTTTGGCACTTTGGCTCTTTGGGGCCCCAGTTACAAGTTCCGGTCATACGGAAGTGGACAGCGTTTGATTTTCGTCCCCAGTTGGGACATGGATTTTAGGGCCCATTTCATGGTTCGAGATATGTGTAGGGGAGAGTGGGGAGCATTGAGACGTATGGGTTTGGATTTTCGTTGGCAGTTAGTTTGGACAAGGATGTTGGGCCCAATTCATGGTTCGCGACATGTGTTGAGGAGAGTGGGGAGCATTGAGACATATGGGGTTGGATTTTCGTTGGCAGTTAGTTGGGACAAGGATGTTGGGCCCATTTCATGGTTCGAGACATGTGTAGGGGAGAGTGGGGAGCATTGAGACGTATGGGGTTGGATTTTCGTTGGCAGTTAGTTGGGACATGTATGTTGGGCCCATTTCATGGTTCGCGACATGTGTAGGGGAGAGTGGGGAGCATTGAGACATACGTGGTTGACTTTTCGTTGGCAGTTGGTTGGGACAATGATGATGGGCCCAAATCATGGTTCGAGACATGTGTAGGGGAGAGTGGGGAGCATTGAGACGTATGGGGTTGGATTTTCGTTGGCAGTTGTTTGGGACAAGGATGTTGGGCCCATTTCATGATTCGAGACATGTGTAGGGGAGAGTGGGGAGCATTGAGACATATGGGGTTGGATTTTCGTTGGCAGGTAGTGGGAACATGGATGTTGGGCCCATTTCATGGTTGGAGACATGTTGTGGGGAGAGTGGGGAGCATTGAGACATATGGTGTTGTAATTTCGTTGGCAGTTAGTTGGAACATGGATGTTGGGCCCTAAGGCGCTATTTCATGGTTCGAGACATGTGTTGGGGACAGTGGGGAGCATTGAGACATATGGGATTGGATTTTCGTTGGCAGTTGGTTGGGATAAGGATGATGGGCCATTTCATGGTTCGAGACATGTTTAGGGGAGAGTGGGGAGCATTGAGACGTATGGGGTTGAATTTTCGTTGGCAGTTAGTTGGGACAAGGATGTTGGGCCCATTTCATGGTTCGAGACATGTGTAGGGGAGAGTGGGGAGCATTGAGACGTATGGGGTTGGATTTTCGTTGGCAGTTAGGTGGGACAAGGATGTTGGGCCCATTTCATGGTTCGAGACATGTGGTGGGGAGCATTGAGACATATGGGGTTGGATTTTCGTTGGCAGTTAGTTGGGACAAGGATGTTGGACCCATTTCATGGTTCGAGACATGTGTAGGGGAGAGTGGGGAGCATTGAGACATATGGGTTGGACTTTCGTTCGAGGTTAGTTGGAACATGGATGTTGGGCCCATAGGCGTCCATTTCATGGTTCGAGACATGTGTAGGGGAGACTGGGGAGCATTGAGACGTACGTGGTTGGATTCTCGTTGGCAGTTAGTTGGGACGTGGATATTGGGCCCATTTCATGGTTCGAGACATGTTGTGGGGAACATTGAGACATATGGGGTTGGATTTTCGTTGGGCCCAAAGACGCCCATTTCATGGCTAGAGACATGTGTAGGGGAGACTGGGGAGCATTGAGACATATGGGGTTGAATTTTCGTTGGCAGCTAGTTGGAACATGGATGTTGGGTCCTAAGGCGCCAATTTCACGGTTCGAGACATGTGTAGGGGAGACTGGGGAGCATTGAGACATATTTGGTCAAGTCTCACCTACTTGAGGCCCCAATAATTTTGCTTCATTTTAGCATTTTAAGTGTCTTGTGCCAGAATATCGACTGGTTGGAATTTAAATGATCCTAATTTGGAAAATTCTCGAAATATCGATTGACAATTTCTGGGTCAAAACACTAGTTTATGTAAATTATCAGAAAAGTACTAATTTTTAGGCAATTTAACTGATGAACAATTTGATGAGCTTGAGACCAGTGTGGTTGCCCAATCGTTGGTTTTATGTTGGCAGTCAACTTTGGGCCAACTTTGGCAACAGATGTAAAAAAATACTTTAGTTTGGCCCAACCAGGGCCCAAAAGGGCTCTTTTTAGAAACTTCAACCTGATCCAAAGTGATCAGCCACTTGGGACCAGATGTTGGAACTTGCTTAGCAATCTAACCCCAAACTGTTTATTCATGTTTTTTGTGTGTGGTATGTGGGTCTTCATTTTTTTGGATCAGCCTTTATTGTAGGGCATCTGTTTGGCCCGATATGCAAAATTGTGTCCTTCCAAACACGCAGTCGAACATCTGGCCCTGAGGGTCTTTTGTATAAATTGTATTGTAGAGGGTGGCAGAAAAGCGTATGCTTTCATTCACCAGGACCACTTTGTGAATTTTGATAAATTTGTATAACCTCTCTAGTTATCAGTCACTCTACTAAATTGTAGATTAATATATTTAGGAAATCTGATGTAGATATGGGCAGATATCAGCAATATGTGCTAAATATATTGCTAAACATCCTAGACTGAAAAAATATTAATGTATATGAAGCATGTGCAGTCGAACCCGCTTAATTGCACACCACAGACCGGATAAATGCACATATTTTGCAAGCCCCATGTTCAACTTTTGTATGGAACTGTGACCGGATATTTGCACATTGAGATGGCCCACCCAAGTAGTGCATCTGTTTGCACACCTGAGGTTGGAATATGCGGCTCGCGAGCCACACCTGGCTCTTGGCCCCTCGAGTGTGGCTCCTCCACAAATACCTCGTACAGTGCGATCGAAACTTCGTGGCCCATGAGCAAAAGTCGGTTTTTAATTAAGTTAATAGAGAGTTTGAGCCAGCCAACGTTAACGAAACGATAACGAGAAACAGCGCTGTCGGCCCGGAATGGCATTGGAATGCCATGCTTCGCATAGGGTAGTCCTTGACATTCCGGGCCGCTAGCGCTGTTTCTCGTTGTCGTTGCCGTTTCGTTAACGTTGGCTGGCTCAAATTCTCTAATAAGAATGTACCTACCTATATAGTTTAAGTTTAAAAAATGTGGCTTGCTTGCCACATGCGGCTCTTTGGCCCCTTGAGTGTTGAACAATGGTAAAATTCTCCGTTATAATCAGTTTAGCAGACGACGTTGACGACTGGGCTCCGTACACCGGTCATGTGACAAATAACCTGAACGGACGGTCTTTAGGAGGAGCGCCGTTATATTTAACCTGTTTAAATTTAAATTTGCCACCGTGTTGCTTTTTAGACCCTGAAAGAGCACTTCATGTCGTGGTTCCCCTTTACCCATAATCCCGTTTACATTATCCTGCACATGTGCATTTCGAAAAAAACACCAGTGCTGTCCATCTCGATCGTCAACGTGCTTTTTAGACCCTGAAAGAGCCCTTCACGTAGTGGTTCCCTGTTACCGATAATCCCGTTAACGTTATCCGACACATGTGCATTTCGAAAAAAAACAAGTGCTGTCGATCTTGTCGACGTGCTTTTTAGACCCTGAAAGAGCCCTTCAAGTCGTGGTTTCATTAACGTTATCCGGCACATGTGCATTTCGAGAAAAAAACTGCTGTCGATCTCGTCAACGTGCTTTTTAGACCCTGAAAGAGCACTTCACGTCGTGGTTCCCCGTTACCCATAATCCCATTAACGTTATCCGGCACATGTGCATTTCTAAAAAAAAGTGTTGTCGATCTCGTCAACGTGCTTTTTAGACCCTGAAAGAGCACTTCACGTCGTGGTTCCCCGTTACCCATAATCCTGTTAACGTTATCCGGCACATGTGCATTTCGAAAAAAACACCAGTGCTGTCGATCTCGTCAACGCGCTTTTTAGACCCTGAAAGAGCACTTCACGTCGTGGTTCCTCATTACCCATATTCCCACTAACGTTATCCAGCACATGTGCATTTCGAAAAAAACGAAAAATAGTGCTGTCCATCTCGTCAACGTGAAATCAGGGTGGCTAAATGTCTCTAATATGAATTTTAATTTTACTTTAAACAAAGTTTGTGCACGAGTCGTGCGTACGCTCGTACGGACACAGTTGGCGGTGAAGCGGTTAGGCAGATTTGCAGACTCACGAGTCTTATCAAACCTCACCATACGTGATTTTTCTGCAAAAGGAACATTTGAAATCATGCTACTAAAACAACTCCCCCTTTTTACTTTGCATTAATCTGGTATTCATATAAACGCTTTGCATCGATAAGGTCTGTGATAACCCAGTTTTCAGATGTCATAGTACTGGAAACATTTAGTGCGCTTGTTCATCGGGGTTAATTTGCCAATTTTCGTGTCCAAGACGAAATGTGAAATGCAAATTTTGAAATTTTGTTTCCTGAAAAACTTTAATCCGTTCAAAGTTGGATTTAACCAAAAGGCTTAGCGAAACTTGTACTCCGGGTTCCTCCCAGAAATTAAAATTTTGACTTACCATGGCCATCCTGACGACTGAAAATTCAAATAATATGGCTTGTCCACCCAATTTCCTCAAAGAAATTGTTTCAGAACATTGTTTACAATTGTAGAGAAACAGTTGTCGAGTTTCATCTACTTCAAATTAGTTAAACAGGGGAATTTCCCATGTTTGTAGGTGCAAGTCTGACTGAGTGTGCCACTTTTGTGACTGGTTATCTGACTGTTTATGTTGAATTTCCCTGACTTTTTCAAAATAAATCACTTTCCGCCAAGTTTTCCCCGAAAACAGGAAGCACGGATATTAGGGAAATTCCCTATTTTAATAGATGACAGTCTTTCTGAGTGTGCCATCTCTTGACTTTTGTGACAGGGTATGTGATGGCAGATTCAATATTTTTTATGTTGATTTTCCCTGTCTTTTCTTAACATAAATAGCATTTCGCTAATTTTTCTCCAAAAACAGGAAGTACCGATATTAGGGAAATTCCCTATTTCAATAGATGCAATTCTGACTGAGTGTGCCATCTCTTGACTTTTGTGACTCCATGTTTTTGTGAAAACAAATTCAATATTTTTATGTTGAATTTCCCTGAATTTTTAAAAATAAATCCCTTTTCGACAAGTTTTCCCTGATAACAGGAAGTACTGATATTAGGGAAATTCCCTATTTAAATAGATGAAAGGCTGACTGAGTGTGCCATCTCTTGACTTTTGTGACTGGGTATGTGAAGGCAAATTCAGTATATTTATGTTGAATTTCCCTGACTTTTCTGAAACATAAATAGCATTTCGCCAAGTTTTCCCTGATAACAGGAAGTACTGATATTAGGGAAATTCCCTATTTTAATAGATGAAAGGCTGGCTGAGTGTGCCATCTCTTGACTTTTGTGACTGGCTATGTGAATATTGAATTCAATATATTTATGTTGAATTTCCCTGACTTTTTCAAAATAAATTACTTTTCCCTGACTGATCCAGCCCTTTCCAAATCCCCTGACAATTCTAGGTCAAGGGAATCCTTGTTTTAAGAAATGTGGACGTACTTTTTTCATCAGTTCCGTGATTTGGAACCAAGTTTTTGACCTAAACATCAGTCTTTTTGTGGTCCGCTTTTCCACCCCTTGTTCTTTATGGATTTTTAATCAGGTCGACAAGTTTTTTAGGCTGACATTTTTTTTTGTCCACCTTCGAATTTGTTAGCCCTGTTTCTTTACACTTGAGTGTTCTTGTTTCAGGAGAGAAACATTTGGGTCTGCATTATCTGATCTTGCGTGAGTCATCGTGCTTGAAGGGGGTCCCAAAATGCTTTAGAAATCATGTAACTACTTAAAGCCCCGTCCAGACCACTCGATTATCGGCGCGAACATGAGGACAAGCGATGTTTCCTCCGCCATTTTGTTTTAAAATCTGGCGGGAAAACATCAAAGAACATCCAATCAACTTGGATGAAATCCTAGCTGAAATCCAATCAAATCTGAATCGATTCAATCTGTATGCCAAAAAGGGCAAATGCACGGGCCAAATTTAACCCTTCATGGACCAGATTTGACCTTTGATGGGTCATATATCACCATCTATATGACTAACTCCAATTTTCCAAATATGGCTAGACCAGAAATTGGACGTCTTAACAGCCATGTATAATTAATTATAAGCGACATATTGCCAATAATTAGCAACTGATGAACCATATATGTGCAAGTTTGGCCATACATGGGCAAATATGGACAGTATTGGTCATATATGTACATGGGCTAGTTTGGGCATGTATGGGCGCTTATGGCCATATATGGCTAATTCCAAATATGGCTAGACCAGAAATTGGACACGTCTGGATATATGGCCAGATAAGTCCATAAGTCATCTATTAGCAATACCATGAACCATACACGGACATATAGGGGCATATATGGACGGTTATGGTCATACATGGACATATATTCACAAGTATGGGCATATATGGATGGTTATGGCCATATATGGACATGTATTCACAAGTTTGGACATACATGGGCATATATGGACGGTTATGGCCATATACTATGGACATATATTCACAAGTTTGGGCATATACTATGGGCGGCTATAACCATATATGGCCTTACCTGAACATTTATGTCCAGACGTGTCCAATTTCTGGTCTAGCCATATTTGGAATTAGCCATACATGGCCCATATTTGGTTTTTACCATCCAGGCTTCTTTAGGTGCTAAGGTATATAAAGAACCTTTAACGATTTGTTAAAAGGCTTAACGGTTCTGTTAAAAGGCTTAGCAGTCGATTGAACCTCTAAAAGTTTCTATATGACATTGTTTCAAAATTTTGCGAAGGAATTCCAAAGTGGCAATTGCGTCTTTATATTAGTGTTGTCATTTCTTAACAACCTCTTTAGACATTTGAAAAATTGTCGACCTAGACCTACATTAAGGTAGATAAAAACGTGCGTTTCAAACAAGCAGGAATTGATGACTAATATGCCTGCTGAAAAACGACACAGATCCAAATCCTCGCTTTTTCAGACGTGTACTACTATATAAATTATCCTTATCTGTAAGCCTGCGGTTTTTTATTGTTTCAACATGATTTATATCTCTGTTAATATAATATGATGTGATTCATTATCAACAATTCAGTGATTCAGAGAAGGGTCCTGATAAGATTTTGTGACCAGAAAAAAACACTATCAAATCCATAGTTACCAGTGGACTTTATTATCACATCCAGTACATGTTTGAACAATGCGTTGCTATAATTACTACCATTAAATTGTTTGCCAGTCGTGACGAACCTACGATTCCAGGTATGGACTCCTGCATTGACTTGAAAGACGTTGCCATTGACGAACAACAAGTAAGTAACCCACCTGATGGACGTTTTTTGGTTAATGGGTACATGCAAGTTTTCCCCACATCCGTGCTAAGGGTGATCTCACCCTTGTTGGGATTTAGTCATCTTTGCATTTAGCCATGGACGATGCATCCTCCTTGCGGGTAAAGTTCCCCTCAAATGTTGGCCATGCATGACCAACAGGTGGGTGGACAACCTCTAGCGATTCCGGTTTGGGATGTGGAGGTGGTTGTTTAGTTTTTGCCTTCCGGCGAAGGAATGTCTCTGAAGGTACAACAGCACAGTAGCAAGAGGTGTGTAAAATAAGTAATGAGACTGATTTTTTTAAATTGTTTTATTCGAATAGAATTACAATTCAATATTGTCTTCCTCAAAATAACTTCCTTGGGAAGCCACACAGTGCTGGAGAAGGTGTTTTTTTTGTCTTCCGGTGAAAGAATGTCTGAAGGTACATGTGTGGCACAGCACAGTAGTGGCACGGAAGTCATCCCTTCAGTCATCTGTTCATGGCACACTTAAGTGTCTGAGATTGTAGAGGCACACTGGTAAAGGGACCGGTCCTGATTTTTTTATATTGTTTTATTCGAATAGAATTACAATTCAATATTGTCTTCCTCAAAATAACTTCCTTGGGAAGCCACACAGTGCTGGAGAAGGTGTTTTTTTTGTCTTCCGGTGAAAGAATGTCTGAAGGTACATGTGTGGCACAGCACAGTAGTGGCACGGAAGTCATCCCTTCAGTCATCTGTTCATGGCACACTTAAGTGTCTGAGATTGTAGAGGCACACTGGTAAAGGGACCGGTCCTGATTTTTTTATATTGTTTTATTCGAATAGAATTACAATTCAATATTGTCTCCCTCACAATAACTTCCTTGGGACACAGCGCTGCAGACGGTTTTTCCAATCCTCTAGCGACAACCTCTAGCGATTCCGGTTTCGGATGTACAGTGGTGGTTTATTTTTTTTTACCTTCCGGCGAAGGAATGTCGGAGGGCTTGTAGTGACACGTGTGGCACAGCACTGTAGGGCCCGGAAGTCATCCCTTCAGTCATCTGTTCATGGCACACTTAAGTGTCTGAGGTTATAGAGGCACACTGGTAAAGAGGTGTGTAAATTAAGTAATGAGACTGATTTTTTAAAATTGTTTTATTCGAATAGAATTACAATTCAATATTGTCTTCCTCAAAATAACTTCCTTGGGAAGCCACACAGCGCTGGAGAAGGTGGTTGTTTATTTTTTTGCCTTCTGGCAAAGGAATGTCGGAGAGCTTGTAATGTCTGAAGGTACACGTGTGTGGAACAGCACAGTAGTGGCACGGAAGTCATCCCTTCAGCAGTGCTTTATCTGTTCACGGCACACTAAATACTGTCTGAGGTTGTAGAGGCACACTGGTAAAGAGGTGTGTAAATTAAGTAATGAGACCGATTTTTTTAAAAGTGTTTTATTCAAATAGAATTACAATTCAATATTGTCTCCCTCAAAATGACTTCATTGGGAAGCCACACAGCGCTGGAGACGGTTCTTCCAATCCTCATAGCAGTGCTGGAACTCGGATACTGGAATAGCCTTCAGCTGGTCGGTCACAGCCGTTTGAATATTTCCGAGAGTCCCTAAATGACGTCCCTTGAGGTGATTTTTCAATCTTGAGATGCGGAAAAAGTCACAAGGACTCTAGCTGGCGAATTAGGAGGCTGAGGAGCCACAGGAATGTTGTTGCTGGCCAAAAACTCTCTTATTGAAATTGCTGTGTGACAAGGCGCATTGTCGTGATTTTTCTCATCACCAATTCATTGGTCAAAATCTGATGAACGGTGGTGTGAGTCAAATTCAACTCATTATAACTGTTAACCGACGATCTGAACGCACAAGATCCCGGATTCTGTTGACATTTTTATCGGTTCTTGAAGATGAAGGCCTCCAAGTCATGTATCCCCATTGTTGCCTAGGACCTAGGTCTATTGGGCTTGTCACGTGACATGGTCCAGGTAATATAAATGTAGCTACCTGCATCTTCCCAATCAGATAGTCTTTTCCTCTCTCCTGACATGAAAGTTTAAACCTGAGCCTCCAGCCTACCTGTCTTGTTAGACTTTACACTGCCACTCCTGTCTCCTGACATGAAAGTTAAACCTGAGCCTCTGGCCTACCTGTCTATAAATAGTTTACGGCCACACCTCCTGTCTCCTGACAGTACTTGCCTTCTCAAATAAAACATATTTCACACATTGTACCTTTTGGTCTTGTACTTGACTTCAACCTTATTTTCACTCAATCCTGTTAAAAGATATTGGACAGAAATGCCCTGTATGTTCATAAAAGGGCGTTATCACCCATGTGTGGTAATGCGAAACATAATAATAGTCCATATAAGACCATTAACAAGCTTGATTTGGTCATTACAGATATTGGTAAATATGATGCATACACGACTATGGCTATTCAATAGGGCCCTTATATGTGGCTAATTATGGTCTATGCAAGGTTTTACATAGCTTTTCTACCTTGGATAAAATTTTACTATATATGGTCATTCAGCGGTTAAATAGGACCTAGAATGCCTAGATATGGTCATATAAGGCTGAATTGGGTCCTTACGTGGCCTCACACAAGTCCATGCACGGTTTTATAAATTTTTTTTACCCTGAATAAAACTTGACTAAATATGACCATTTAGCGGTTACATGGGACCACAACGGCAAGATATGGTCATTCGCGAACATGTCCATATATGACCATACATCCACATATAGATGTTCGCTAATCCCCGGATGGCAAAATTATATAGAATACATATACATGTGGATATTTTGCCAAAAAAATACCAAAAAATACAGTTTCAGCCAGTGATAAAGGTTGATAGTAGTTTATGTAATTTATTATCAGTCACTCAGCTAGATAAGCAACATTTTTGACAAAAATTTGGATGAATGGAGTAACCATGCATGTATGGTTTAAATGAAGCTTGGCTAAGTTGATGTTCGTGTGACAGTCACAGGTTCTGACATTGTTTGGTCGACAATTGCCAGTCGATTTTTGGTATATTGCCAAGCTGAAATGTGTGCACATTTATTGATTGGCCTCTTCATTGCGTGCAACTATTTATTGACCATTGAGAGTTGAAGTTTATTAGAGATGTTGCAACATGTACGACTGACAAAGGCTCGTCGCAGATGTCAGAGGGCGCTGCGGATATTCAACGTCATATACATAGAGCGCTGTAGTGTAGGCAACGTGATTGCCATTTTTAGTAAAACAAGTGCGTAACCAATTCACGGACGGTGAACAGAAGTTGGTATGCACATCGTCTGCATTTGAGTCAACGGCCGAGTACATGCCTTGGTACAAGCGCCGTAAAGTGGAAACATTTTTTCCTTTGATTCTGACTGCCTCTTGGGCGATCAGTGAAGTGTTTTCAAAAGGTGGGTACGCACTAAAGGAAACACATAACCCGATACACAAATTTCCAACATGTTTGGCTGAAAAGTGTTTTTGCAGCACAATTTCCGATGCAACAAATCTATAAAAACACGATGTACTCACTGAAAAATCCATTCCGTGAAATGAGATGGAGCTTGATATTGGCCGGCCATAGCGCTCCTGCCCACGGACTGTATACGATGCCGTAGCACGTGGTTGCACCTTTTCACGGACGACGTTTCAAACAGGAAACACGTGGTACAATGCGATACGTCATCATGTACAGGCCTTGGTAAGAGCGCCTTAACCAGGAAATGTCACGAAACATTTTTTTCCTTTGATCCAGACTGCTTCTTTAGCGATCGCAAGAAAAACAAACATGTTTCGGGAAAACGGACATTTTTCGACAAAAGTTTCATGAAACTGCTGGACGCAAACTTGTGTTCTAAACATGTTTTTAAAATCATGTTGGGGTTTCGTGTTTTCTGGATGTTTCCTGCGGGTGCGTACTGGGCTAAAAACATACTTTTGAGAGCAAAACGCCCAGAAGTTTGCTGAAACAGCGGGACGGAAACTTTGTAAGCAACCATGTTTTCAGAAACTTTTATTGCAAACATGATTTCAAAAACTATGCTTTTGCTCCGTGTTTTCGTTGACGGGGAAGCGGCTTTATTCACTCACCCGGCGTATCTTTTACAAAATGGCGTACTAATCTACAATCGGATGGATCAGCGTTCTTCGGGTCATTTTCTGTAATAAGCATACGCATTCTTGGATGCTCTCTGTCAGTTTCTTTAACGATAATGCTTAATTGTTGGTTAATTATTGCGGTGCATCAAACAGAATGGCCGTGGTGGAGAATCACCTATGATTAACCTAATTTTTTTTTCAAATGTGGGTTAATTATAACTCTTGATACGGGTCTGGGCCGTGTAATTAAGCATCCTAATTGTCAGTTGGAGCGTTTGGTTGTTTTGTTGCCCCTTTCAATGGCTGCCACCTGAATTACGTCAACTTTGATGACGACTTCTTTGATAATCTCAGCTGCAACATTTCCACGAATTTTTAAATGAAACACTTTTTCTTTAATCGCCAATTTATTAACCGGTTAATTAATTGACAACTGGTGCACAATTTTTTATGTGTTTTCCTCCTGGAGCTAGGGTAAAATGTTGTTAACAGGTAGTTGTTAAATGAAAGAGAAAGTTGCCATATCGTGCACCTGTTTTAAACAACTAATTGACTGAAGATAATTAAGTTTCAAAGTAAACTGGATTTCTTTAAAATGTTTGTTCAACTTGTTTTAAAAATACATGTAGCAGGCATGTTAATTGTTAATTGTAAATTAAGGCCATACTAAAACCTGTATGGCACACTATGGTATCGTCCCTGGTGGAAAAAATGATACAGTCGAACCCGCTTAATTGCACAGCCGAAAATGTGCAATTAACCGGTTTATGCAATTATCCGGTCACAATTCCATACAAAAGTTGCTCATTGGGACTTGTAAAATATGTGCATTTATACGGTGTGTGCATTTATCCGGGTTCACATCATGTACAAAACATAGGGCAAAAGTTCAGGGCATGGAGAACATGTGCAATTATGCGGTTTCGACTGTATATGTGTTCAAGGGGCACTTCTCTTCTTTTAATGAGCTAACCCTACTTTTCATTTAGAGACACCTGTATTTCAAAGGACAGTGTCCTTCTTTCAATAAGGTACCGCTACATTTAAAACACCCCTTTTTTCAATAAGCTACCCTTAGATTTCAAAGGACACTTCCTTTCTTTTAATGAGCAACACCTATGCACGTCATTAAGAGACACCTATTTCAAAGGACACATTACTTCTTTCAATAAGCTACCCCTACATTTAAAAGACCCCTTTTTTCAATAAGCTATCCTTAGATTTAAAAGGGCACTTCTCTTCTTTTAATGAGAAACACCTATACATTTCATTAAGAGACACCTAGATTTCAAAGGACACTTCACTTCTTTCAATAAGCTACCCCTACATTTAAAAGACCCCCTTTTTCAACATGCTACCCTTACATTTCAAAGGGCACTTCTTTTCTTTTAATGAGCAACACCTATACATTTTATTAAGAGACACCTACATTTCAAAGGACAGTTCCCTTCTTTTAATGAGCTAACCCTTCATTTCATTACACACTTGCAT
>JAUJYV010001224.1:0-20251 GCA_033995625.1 Ophyiulus pilosus
TTATAACAAACATTTTGCTTTCCAAGTGTTATAACAAACATTTTGCTTTCCAAGTGTTATAACAAACATTTTGCTTTCCAAGTGTTATAACAAACATTTTGCTTTTATACCATGCTTACAACCATTTCTAAGTGTTATAACAAAAAATAAATCTTGCATTGGTATATTTAGATTAACATCTGTCTTATTTCTACTATATAATAACCTTAAATGCGATTAATGTGATATTGCTTACCGAATCATCACCATTTAACCATTGGTATTCTTTGGCATATCTTTTTTACGAAATATCGTTTATCATTTCGTCTAATTTCGTAGACTGTTTTAAAACCTTATACTCATCGATTTCATCAAGTTAAGAAATCACATGTCCATTATAGCATCAATTCTTTGAAATTATAATGTTAGGTTATATGACGAATATTTCCAACATTTTGTATCTGCATAAAACATATATTAGCGAGGAAGAAATTCTTGTAAACATGAGTAAAGAATGCAATGACATTTAAACGATTGATCGGAATCTCGATTTAATAACGGGTGATTAACGAATAACAAGCCATCAAACTGAAATTACTTAGTACAATGACATTCGCTATAGTCATCAGATTAACGTTAGACGTGAAGTTAGGTGGAAAGTGGACGTGCAATGTCTGAGTGTCCAACAAGAAACTTGTAAAGTTTTTTTGGCATGCAGCCTGTTGGTAAATCCATAAGTATTTCAGCGTTTCTCAAGTACGTGCTCCTTATTTTGCTTGGATTTTGGATTTTGTGCGTGTGGTTTTGGAGGGGAAACTTTTGTTGCGGGTTTAATAAGATGAACCTGTTTCAGCCGTGGTGTCAGCGGATTGGGACAATATGACAAACGGACACAATTCACGACAAGAGCTCAAACAACACAAAGTTGTGACAAACTTTGCTTACTCCCTAGGAGGTCGTGTCACCTTGAGTTATTTTTACTTGATGCAGTTTGACAGCCAGCTGGACCATTCAAGTATAAGGTCCACAAAAATAAAACTTTCAACTGGAAGCAAAATACCAATAATTTTTAACAAAAGTACAAATGTTTGTGACAAATACTTATTTCGTGGGCTTATAGATTATACTTACCTGTATGTTTATGAGGTATATGGGAATTTAAATTTTAATTCAATTTTAAAATAAAGTTGGGAAAAGCTAGCCCTCAATATTATTTATTTTTTTTTTTTTCCTTTTTTTTTTACTAAAAATCTCAATAACAAGTATCATACAGTTTGTTCTTTTGTACGGAAACAAACTGGAGAATGTTGAGCAAATCTGGATATTTCCTGTTTTTTATGATCAAATTAAATTTAGTATTTTTCATTACTGAGCTCTTACATAAGTGAAAGTGCTAAAATTACATATTTTGTATATGAAGTATTTTAAAGTAAGGTTCAGAATAAACAATACGAACTGGAGTTTTTTTAACTTGGGACAAGTTGCATATTTTTGTTCATCTCCAATCGTTGTTCCATGAATGTAAATAAGCTATTTATATCCACAAAATACTTATAAACAATTCAGTCAAAAAATAAACAGATATACATTATAATTGTAATCACGAGTTCGTAAAAAAGAGATATTTCCAACATATTGGTACAGATTGTATCGATAATAACAAGCAATGTGAATTAACTTTCTTTACATACATTATGACACAATCCCAAATTAACTTTTTACATTTCAATCTGATTGGTGTATAAGAAACGTTATAAAATTAAGCCAAAACATCAAGAATGCGTTTTCTATACAGGGATATGCAATTACACCATTATCTTCAAATTCACCATGTCTCACGAAAAATTCAGAAATGGCATGCCCAAATACTGTAAAGATGTCAACGTACATTGCCATGTCATTTCAGTTTCAAACGTCCGAATAACCTCTCGAATATTTCAGTTGTCCCTCCTCCGCCAGCACTTCAAACATGTCAGAATTGATAAGGGCTTAGGTCTTCTCTAAACATCAGGTGATACAGGAGGGGATTAGCCAAAGAATGGCTCATTGGATGAGCCTCCACAAAGGAATGGCCTTTTGTCATCCTCGTGTAAAACAGTGTGAAATGTCCGCCCTCTTGCTGGTGGTGCCAACAACACGTATGCTCTTATTGATCTGTTATTGTAAAGTGCTCAGTATGTGGCTATGGCATATGCAGCTTCCTTCAGTGTCACGTGAGTGAGGATGGAGTGCCAGGGCGTACCATAAAAGAAATAGGAAAAAGCTCAACCGAATTAAACATACTTGTTGTGGAATTATTTTGAAGAGGTCGATCAGGGTTGGTGGACCTTCGAGATGGTCCAATAACAAGTATTCCCACGCTGATTGACAAGGTGCATATTGATAATTTTCTTGACATGTTTACTAACTATCAAAATTGCCTTAAGGTGGAGCTAAACCATTTAATACTCAACTTATACTGGTAATGCCAATAAAAATTACTCATATTTATTGTAAAATTTAGCTTTCTTTATCATCCACCACTACACTGATATTAATTTTAGAACTTTACACTGGTCATGTGTCATTTAGAAGTTAATACAATGGTAAGCATCCAAAAGCGAATGTAAAAGAAGGTATTTTTTTAAAACTACGACGTGGCATTCCTAATTTAGATTAATACAAAAATTGCAGAAAATTTGCTAAAACTTCTAGATTTGTGATTTCCCCCCCCCTCCAAAATGTCGTCTAAATTGTGTCATTTCACACGATGCGGAGTTGGTCCTCTAGTCCAACCCCTTGTTATTAACTGGGAATACACATTTTATACGGAATTACAATGGTTAGGTAATTAATTATTAAATTTCCATTTGTTTATAAGCTACAGACGAGCTTTAAATAACTACAAAAAATTACTTAAGATCAATGTCGAGGGGTTGTCAAACCAGGTGACTTTAAACCCTCCGGTTTAACCCCTTGCTGTTAAATAGGAGATTTTACTTTTGGAGGGAATGACTGACTGACTATCACTGTACAAACTAACGTCTTGATTTAAGACATTTTACGTGTCAATTCTTTGAAGACAAAATCAAGACTTATTATGTCTTGTTTTGCTATATTATTTAAAATAAGACCTTAAAATAACATTTCACCCGTTTATAAGACGTTCTGGTTGAAAACCTTAACTGGAAATACGTTAAGTCGAAATTATTGGACACTATTCAATTAATAATTGTTTGAAAATAAAAGGATAATTGTTTTAATACAATATAAAAATGCACATGCTGCATGTGTAAAATTCGGGAAAAGTTAATTCTTTAACTATATACCGTATAACTTTTACCCTGTTCCCATTCAACTCTATAGACGTAGTTTACATGTATACCATATATGTACACAATTCCTTTTTAAATTTCTCGTATTTGAATGTATCTATAAAGGGTTGTTAATTTTCCCGAAATTGATTTACCATCTTTTTAATTGAATTTAATTGCATTTGTCGAACTTTAAGTATATATGGGAAATCTCTGTGTGGGGTAAACTGAGACATCTAATTTGGGGAAGGTGAGACACGTTCACTTAACAAGCTTTAAATTTGCATTCTTGTACTTGTTATTAATTTTTATAATTATTAACTTGTATATGTCTAACATAGATAAATGAATGAAAATGAGTCGAAAATATGAATAGAAAATTTTCAATTAAACTATTTAAGCATGGAAGATGGAAATCGTTGCGAAGTAACTTTTTTTAAACTTTAGTAATTTCATTATATCATATTTCAACTGCAACTTATTACGTTTTTCAGTTTAGCAATGATAAATACTTGTACTTGTATTATACCTGTATTATAATCTATTTTTGCATTATTTTGTTTAATTCTGAAGTGGCTCACTTCACCCCATGAGTGGGGGTAAATTGAGACATTACATACATTTTTCAAAGTTAAGATTATACAGTAGATTTGATAGACTTCGTTTCATAAAATTTTCATACACAGCCACTTAGTTAAACCACATATCCTTACAATTATAGATCAATAATACAATTATTGCATGTGCATAACATGTTTTAGTTTAGTAAAAAGTCTCAGTGCTCCCCAGTCCCTCCTACGTGTATAATTTGTGGCATTTCCAATATATAATTTTTTTTTCACCTGGACCCCTGCATCTGCATTGCTGGTGTGGCAACTTGAAGCCTCCCACGGGGGTAATCGCATCCCATTCACTTCCGTTCTTTTTCTGGAGCCTGTCAGCATGCCTGACACATGTTTACATACACTAGGTAGCCGACAAGCGACAAATAAATGCGGATGGCGAAATGTTATATCTTATTATGCTCGAAATTACACATGTATACCTAAACTGCAACACCCCCGTAAAAGGCTTTTATCGCCCCTGGGTTTCTCTTCTACCCCTCGCTTTTCATCAGTTTTTTTGTGGTTTATTCTTACGCAGCCCTTACCGGGAATTGCAGCAGTCCAAACAGGACGACAACGTCTTTGTCAACATATCCTCTCGCTCAATGGACTCCCCGATTCGCATTCATGGGGCCCCCACAGACAGCGTCCACAGCGAGATAATGTCAGATTGCCACCAGGGCCAACACGACAGTTGAGGTCATCATTTTACCACAGTCTTGCATTGTACCTCGTTCTTGGCCAACCCCTTGCCATTACAAGGTGTCCAAACTAGTAAAACCTCTCCTATTCTCATACCCCACGTCTGCGTGGCGTCGACCCACCTTATTTGGTAAGCTGAGACGCTGTTGTGATTAGCTGGCTTCACTTTTAGGTGAGAGAAAACCCCCTCGATGGAGAATATGAACACCCATTCTGTTGGTGCGTGCTTACAAATTACAACATGCATACAATCAAGTAAACTTAGGTATAACCAAAATAATGCAAGCATTTCCCACGTGGAAAACATATGCATGGCATATACCTGTATGTGGAAACGCAGTAATTAGTAACTACAGACATACGGTAGGGGAGACTGGGGAGCATTGAGACACTTTTTTACTAACACGTTTTTTGCGTATTCAGTAATTGTCCGTTTAGTATTAAATTGCAAGGCCAAGTGGTTAAATCAAGTGGCGGTGTGTGAAAATGTTAAGAAGCGAATTCTAACAAATCTACTGTACAATTTTAGTTTGAAATTTTTGTGTGTGGAATGTCTCATTTTGTCCCACTCATGGGGTAAAGTAAGACTTCATAAATTAGACAAAATTATAAAAACAGCTTATAATAAGGTGTATTTATCCTTGTTAGACTGAAAAACGTATTGAGTTGCAACTGAAATATGATGAAATTAACTATTATTATGCTTTAATAAGGTAACTTCACTGCGATTTCCATCTTTCATGCTAAATCGTTGTATTTACATTATTAAAAAAAATATTTCGACTTATTTTCATTCATTTAGCTATGTTACACATCAATATAATAACTACCAAAATTGCCAACAAGTTGAAAAAAGGAAATTCAAAGCGTGTTAAGTGAATGTCTTAACTATCCCTAAATGCGTTTTCTCGGGTTACCTCAATTGGAGATTACCCAAAGGCAATATCAATCAACTAAAACTATTTCTATTTATTTAGCAATAAAATATGCAATAATTAGCAATAGATAGAATGTCTGAAACAAAATATTCAGTTAGAAATAACAATAGTTTTTCTAAGATAAAAATGTCATTTAACTATACATAAAATCTAACTCTTTAAAATTTCACAAAGTTATTGTACATTATCTGTTTGCTACACAGTAGGTTGTTAAGTAAAGGCTATACTACTATATATAGTAGTAACGCTATCGGCCTTTCATTCGGAAGTTCAATTCCCGGGTCGGTTACCATGACTGGTTTTGCGCTGTTTTGCACAGTTGTTTTCAGACAAATGCCTTGATAGTGCCTTGATAGTTCCTCTAAAAATCGGCCGCAACTGTGCTCCCTCCTCTCTTCATATCTATTAAAATTACCAAAAAATACGAAGAACAAACCCAAAATAAAGTAATGCTAATTGTCAGGTGGGCTGAGTCCCACAGTACATATGCGCAATTATAGGATTAGAGTATGGGTTTGCATTTTGGTAATTTTGAATTGATACCTAGTATATATAGAAAGAGAAGAAGCACGGTGGAGGCCGTTTTATATAGGAACCACCTGAAAACAACTGTGGTAAATTACGAAAGACCAATAGCATATATTCACTATTCCATCTTGCCATTTTTATTATAATGGAACTTGCTTGAGAAAAATAAATTGTATACAATTTATTTGATAAAAGAATGTGTCATTGGAAAGTATATATGTATCTAAATCGCACTTTGTTCATAAATGGACAATATTACATATCATTAGTCAGTACGTTATAGCATGCAGTCAATCATAATAGATGCATGGTTGCTCTAAAAATGGTTGCAAATAGAGTACATGTTTCAATCTACACAGTAAAAACCAGTCTTAATTTAAGGCGAATTCTTGTAGAGAAAATCAAGACTTTTTGTGCGTCTTATTTTTTTATAAATAAGACATAAAATGACAATTTTTTAATATGGCACATAAAATGACTTAATTTACCAATTAAGTCATTTTATGTATCTTATTTTTTTAAATATAAAATGTACAAAACATCTTGTATTTCTCTACAAGAATTGACACGAAAAGTATCTTAAATTAAGACTTTGGTTTTTACAGTGTATTAAGGAACGGTACATTTAGCAACGTAATTTTCTTCCAAAATTCCATTGTTTTTTTCTGAATATCAAATAGCAAGTGCTAACAGGAAAGCTTGAACATAAAACTACACCATTTAATTTATCTATCCTAAACTAAATTCTAGGTTTAATTCATTGAATATTACTGTAATTTTTCATTGTTCTTGTTAGTAATGTAATTTTTCATTGTATTCGTTAGTATTGTATTTGTAAAAAATGCAAAGGACAACGATTATAATTAACTATTTGCTTATGTAAAAATCTGTTTGTTTTTAATTTGAGTTGTCACCGCATATAGTCACATATAAGTTCACGCTATAAGTTCATGGAAGTCCAATTCCAGAACAAAGAACAGCAAAACTATTTTTTACTATGTTTTTCCTTAAGTCCAGATTGCTTAGGGGTCTATTCAGTGAACGTGCACAGATTCAGCTTACCGAAACTCTGTATAAAGCCCTTAAATTTCAGTGCAAAATGCGTTTGAAAACTCGCGCATGCTCCGTGTTCGCAGCCTGGCAACCGGCTGGATACCTCTATGTTTAGTCTGTGTACGTAAACGTATTCTTGCGTTAGTTTCTATAGCCGCACACAGTGTACATGGTAGCTGCACTATGAGGTAATCCGATTCTGCCGGGTTAGCAAACTTTGCGCAAATATTGGTAGACTGTGGATTGGAGCGGCCAACCACACCGCTTCATTAGTATGTACGTTGGGAGGACCAATGAGCGTTCGCGTTGTCAAAGAGCGCTAAGCGAAGCATTGGCGAGGGGACTGACTTGAGACGCTGAGGTTGCCAAGCCATTGACAGGCGCGTTGAAGTGACACTTGTAATCCAAGGACCCTGAATGCGATTGTGCTTGTAAGGGGCGAAGGGGGACACTAGGCGATTGTGCTTGGAAATATTTGGATGCACCAGAAGACCTCTCCGCAGAGAGCAGCGCTGCACATCTGATCTGGTCTGATCTGCGCAGTTGCACTGCCCCCCACGTGAGACGATACCACGCTTGAAATTGCGAGACCTTATCCTCCAACTTTCTAACATTGCATGGCATTGTCAAGACCGCATCCACAAACCTGGAACACAATCCACTCGGTCAGTTGCGGAGAAGTTCTGCAAGACTTACAGCGCACTTCCGGTTTAGTTGCCATCATTTTGCAAAAGTGACATCGGCCCTTACACTCCACCAGTAAACTGAACTGTTTTGCATCGCCGCAACTTGAAAGGACCGCTTGTTAGTACCTTAAGGACAGTTTCAAAATAATCAAGAACGTTTAGAAACAAATCTTCGAGCTCTTGGATGTGGTGAGGAACGCCAACAAAATTGGGAAATTCCGTCGGACGAATATGTGGACCGTTGCATCGGTGTGAGTGTTCTGCATGTCGTGCCAAAATCCAGGTTTCGTATTGTTTTTTTCTGGAACTCCTCACTTCTGAACTTCGGTGATTTCAATGCCTGCTTCGCACTAAAAAGACCTGTTTGAAAACATCTTGCAAGGAAAACGGTAAACAAAATTTTCATCATTGGAACACTACTAGTTCAGCTCAGTTCCAGATTTGTGATACTGTACTCGTGAATGTAGTGCTAAAACTCTGGGTCAGTTAAACATTTTTGCTATCTCGTGAGGCTATTACGTGTGCTGTTGCCACTACTTTTTTCAACCTTGTCTAAAATACTGCAAAAACCCTGGCTTGGAGATTTTCTACGGCATGCGTCCAGGGCTCCAGCTTTGATTTTGGTCCATTGGCCTCATCTATACCTGGCTGATTCTGTCAACAGTCATCTGCTATTAGTCTTGCACTTGGGTCTGCTCCCTCGACAATGTGCAACAACGACAGCTCGTCGACGGCCCTGGTGCCCTACAGCATGAAGTCTCTGGCAGACACGAACTGCACAGCGGCGGCCTACATGTCCCTTAATCCTAACCTAACCCAGGCCGCACTGGAGCACTACCGTCTGCAGCTCTACAATTATGCGTCGTATGCGGATCGCTTCCGTTATGCGCACCCTGCCCTCGCATCACATTTCCTTGCGGCCTCGCCCTACGGCCCACCAGGCCCTCACCATGGGCTGACTGGCCACCACGACATGGGGGTCTTCACGGCCACCCTGTCGCCCTACAAGTTTGACCCACGGGGCTACCGCGTACAAGAGGAACCAAAGCCGCAACACAGCTACATCGGGCTGATTGGCATGGCCATCCTAAGTTCTCCGGACAAGAAGCTGGTGCTGAGCGACATCTACCAGTATATCTTGGACAACTACGCCTACTTTCGCAGCCGTGGCCCGGGCTGGCGTAATAGCATACGCCACAACTTATCACTCAACGATTGCTTTGTTAAGGCGGGCCGCAGTGCCAATGGCAAGGGCCACTACTGGGCCATACACCCGGCCAATATCGAGGACTTCAAGAAAGGGGACTTCCGCCGGCGAAAAGCCCAACGCCGCGTCCGCAAGCACATGGGCCTAGCCGTGCCAGACGATGAGGACAGTTCCAGCCCCCCACCACCAGCTCCCCCAAGCGCCACCGCACCGAGCCGCCTTTGGGGCTGCGCCGCTGACAAGCCGGACAGCACCACCGTCGTCCGTCTGCCCCCTACCCACCTGGCCGTCTCCAGGAGACGCCAATTCGACATGGAGAGCCTTCTGGCTCCCGACACACCAGCGGAGAAACTACGCCTGGTGGAGGAGCAGAACTCAAAGACTCTTCCTCAAGTCATCCAAGAAGCTGGAGAAGATTCCTTCTCCGAAGGCAAGGAAAAGGACAAGCAGGCCAAAGATTGGGACGAGGACGACATAGGAGACTCCTGCATGAGCGACGATGCCCCTTCGCCAATTCCCACCGCCGGCCTATCGCCAGAAGGTAGGCCCGATCTGTGCAGCTCCACCATTTCTCCCCAAACCCCATCCACCTCCCAGCTGGTAAGCTGGCAGAAAACTTTACTCTGCAATACCGTGGCAGCCATCCCCTTGAACTACACCCTGGTCGCTGGCCCCGGGCCAGGCTACCAGTCAGTAACTGCCGTTGCCGGCGGCGGCGCCACCGAAGCCCTTGATCGCCGCCAACATTTCGATCGGGTCGATCAACTCAGACGTATGTCCATGCCTTCTGTCTGATACTCCCAAGCGACCCTTTAACCGAGGCTCGAACTAATTAAGTTGGTTTCGGAAAGCAGTCACGTGTTGCATAATGACGGTACCATGCCCAAGCATGTGCTTGATGGGTAAAATCTCTGATATTGTTGTTGTTGTTGTTCAAATGTACACGCTACATGAAAATTCAAAGGTGATTTACATAACACAAAAATCATATATATTTTGCAGTTTGCCACATTTCTGACGTTCTATCAGTTATTCAAACCAAGTTCCGTGGAATGTTTGGTACTTGTCATGTAAAATCGATATATCATTTTCCAGTATCAATTGCAATGCTCGCACAATTCAGCCATTATGATCCATAATCGTAATCTTAAAATTGTAAACTTTTACTAAGATTTTGGTATTTAAAAATGACATAAATATTCGTTTTTCACATGTTTAAGTTTATTATAGAAGCGTAATTTCTGTTCGTAACTCAATCCAAATTTAAATATTTAAATTTGTATTTCAAAACGATTTACTTTGAAGTTTTAAAAAAAATACCTTTAAGGTTCCAAAGAAGTAACGTTTGAAACTTGTGTTCCACGGAAGTTAGTTTGAAGACCGGTGGTCTAGAGATTCTAAGAGTTTAGAATTTCAAATATCAGTTAAGATATCAGATATGAGATATAGGAAGTCCTTTTAAAATTAGATGTCTCCATTATCTGTTGGTTAAATATTTTCAAATTTATTTGAATTATGCATGGGACGAACTAACTTTGTGAAAGTGTATTCGTTTCAAATATTTATGTTTGATTGAAATGTACTTTTAAAATGACTCTTTTCGCTATAGACCAAATCAATGCTCCTATAAGAGAATTTTAAATTCGCATTGTAAAATCCAAATTCGAAATTTTAAGATCGCTTCGTTTATCATAGAAATAAAATTATTCGATATTTATTATTTGTAATAACTATTAGAACATTTCTATTAAGGAAAATTGACATTACAAGGCAAAATTTATATATGCATGCATGCATGATTGATAAAATTTAAAAACTTCAAAATGCCAATAGCGATTTTTTTCCTTTTTATATTGAAGCGTATGCATGATAGTATATTTCAGAAAATTATTATTAACGTATTCTTAAATATAATTTAAATACGTTCACAAAATGAAGTCTCAATATTTGCGTATGAAATACCGCAATAATATAAGTAATGATTAAGCGATCCTGTTTATTCTTATTGATATTCATAAAAAATATTTATTCAGGCTCATGAATTGTTTAAATTTTGTTTTTCTTCTTATGAATACCATCCGATTATCAAGTTGTTGAACAAATGTCAAAATCGATATATTCATGCATTGAACAATCGATAACTACATCTGCACTCTCGCTATTTTTCCTTTGCATGTACATGCATGGGTCCTTTAAACAACGATGCATGGCAGCTGGTAAAAGAACCATTTTGCAACACGTGATTCATGTATTTGAGACAGTCATATTCGGGCTTCCACAATAAAATGGAATTGTTTGGGAATTGACATTAGGCCCAATGCTTTTTATGAAACAAATTGCACATGTATACATTCAGTATATACATGTGCTTAATCTTGGAACACGGTTAATTTCAGTGTTTCATCTCGTTGTCTCTAAACGTACATGTTGATATATAAATATGCTCAAGTTCAGACAATTTTATAAACAGATCCACCTCAAATAGGGCATTGAAGTTTTTTGATATAAACACGAATTCTGTAAATTTCCATGATCGCATGTTTCGAAAGTATACGACCATCGAATTCAAAATGTATAATGGCTAAAAATATCTTGTTAAATTGCCTCAGATTTTCAAATAGTGTTGTACACGCGATTCAATCTTGTTTCAATGGAATTATATTACATGTATATGTATATTGTAACATCAACCTTCCAAAAATGGGATTAAGCCAAAAATTATAAATTCTTGTATATCCATGATTCTTGTATATACATTAACAGCGACGTGACTTTGTCATGTAAATACATTATGTATACTTACTTTAACGCTTACATGTATATTCGGAAACTTGTTCGGAGTTGTTCGTTCCACTTATCTAGAACATTATATTTATATACAATTTGAATGTATACGTTTCCGTCAGGGTTTCACTATTTGCAGTTAGATCGAGTTGCCTATGGCGTTATTAAATATATTTTTATATTTGCTCGAATTGATATATACATGTAAATAAATTTGCTCGATGACATTTTGTGACATGTCATATACCATATAGTATACCTAATTATGATATGGCCTTAGCGCGATTGTGGTTAAAAATAGGCTATAAAATGTGTCAATGTAAATAAATCGTATTATTAGAATTTTCAGCAGCAATATTTATGACTAATAGATGGTGATGTTGTCTGAAATAAAGCAATAGTTTGATTATAACTTCAAAGTTTGGCAATCACTGACTTTTCCTTTATTTTCGTTATTTCTTCAACATGTTTAGGGCACAATATAAAATTGTAATGCAATTTTCTTTCTTGGGGAAATATTTTTAATGTTTACAGAAACATTTTGGGATTAAGCTATCCATTTTGAATATATACTCTGCACATTCATAAACGTCGTTATTAAATCTTTATTATTAGACAGACAAATTAATTGACTAGACATATACCAGTATATATTGTAGGAGTTACAAATAAATAAAATAGACACATGCATGCGAATGCATGTCCATTTAATGTATAATTTCACAATATCCAAAGTATGAAACATCCCAAATATACTAGTAAATAGATACATAGATCAAAATTTGGTAGAATTATGTATACATCATCTGCACTATATGATAGTTTGGGAAATGTATCCTCATATATAGTTCACAAATTTCACTAATTCAATATTATTTGGAAAATATATTTTTTTCTAAACATACTATACTTTTGCATACCCAATATTTACCTGTTATTGATATACAAAAAACGCGCAATATAGCCATATACTACCATGGCAAATGAGTCTGTGACATAGTATTTCCAACATGGCTGCACCCTTTTATTCCAAAGGCTGTCATTTTCCTGCATTACTAAATGCATTGCATTATTAGTATATATATATATTTATAGGTACCAATTAAGTTTCACAATTATTTCAATCTGAGTACAAAATGTGCACGAATTTCGACCCAGAGATGGGCATTATTTGAATAAATTTTCAATCATGGTTGAAATTTGCAACTAAAATAGCCTAAACTAGATTAATCATTACTAATTTATTTGATAATCGTCAATCATATTGTAGTATTAGCTTCATAGTCATAAACTCGAATAGTTTGAATTGTGGATTAATGAATAAATAAATTGATGACTATAGTCTTGGAGCAGTCTAGTCATAAAGTCTATAGTCATTGCTGCAAATTTTGTTAAAAAAATAAGAAATTACTAAATAGGTTTGAGATGGGATGAGACAATTTCCAATCATATTTTTAAGAGAAAAAATAAATTCTAGATTTTCATAAAATAAGTATTTCTAGGAATTTTCGATAATTTCCAAGATTATCATAATTTATTAAAATTTCCCATTTTTTAAAAAATATCTCGGGCAATGCCATGTTATGAACATACCCAATTAATATCCAATCATATTCAATATCGTACTTAAATTTATCTTTATTTATGTTTTTCAAATTGCTATAACGAATGCATGGGAATACAGATTCAAAGTGTAATTATCTGTTTCCTAGAGATATTTTCCTAGTTGCATGGATACAAATATACAAATTTAGGCAGTCATAGTCGTATATATATCAGCCATGACTCTAGAATACGACTAATTCAGTCATTTGTCTAAAATACTAGATTATGTCGAACCAATCATTCAGAAGATCCAAGACACCCGACTTGGTGTCTATGATGGTGACTATGACTAATCAATCATAAGTCAGAAGATACAAAACTATAACACAAACGAATTAGTCTTTTGTCATGACTCATAGAATATGTGCGATTAATAGTTGTTAGTCTTGATTAAGAGACTACAAAATGCCCATCACCGTTTACACCTGATATGTGTTTTTTTCCATTTTGGGAAATGGTTGCCTTTAAACACACTATTATAATACGCAAAATAATGCTCGTTTAAGTTATTGGAAAGTAAAAGTAAAAATGGTGTTTTTTTATAATCGCCCCCTGGTGGCATGGCATTTCCAGAATGGATGTGCCTGTCAATGCATGTGAACACGTATGCACTTTACAGGATTTATTGCATGCAACGTGATGACAATTATATATAGATATGCAAGAATTTGCACCCATACAGTGTATATTTTCTTTATTAATAATTTTCCAGAGAGAAAAAAAACCTTTAAATACAAGAACACAAAAGTCCTCGTGTTGCATGCTAGCAGCGTTAGAGGTTTATATTTTATACTCTGCATGTTGCAATTTCCGGCAAAATCTATCTCATTTTTTTAATATAGTAGTGCATGCATGCATGTTTAGTGGCTTCATCTATACTCGTGCTTGCATAATGGCGGTATATACAGGAGATGAGTTTGAGTACGACAGCGGACTGCTCTCTTTGTTCGGGTGTCACGTGTTTTGATGAGAGGTAATTACGGCCTAAAATACCCTTCAAATCCTGTTATTCTCCTTTCATTTAGTTTTCGGATTAGATTATGGTGACGTTTCGTACAGTGCCACAAATGGTCGAAAGCGGGAGAATATGATCTTCATTGTTGCCTGCCCGCTAAAACACGGCTAAATCCTTGTGGAAAAAAGCCTTTGCGATGAAAGGGATTCCAAAATCAATCTTATTATGCTTCGTTGTACCTCCGTATAGATCTATGCTTCGGGCCCCATTGTACACATTTGCAAAGGATTTCTTGCTGCCATTAGTCCTTATTAAAAACGCGTTACATCCCCCTCCCCTTGCATGGTTTATGGCTTATTCATGCAGGGCCTAATATTTTGGCATTCAAAGGCAAATTGCAATTCAAAGGCCTGTTGACATAGCTGGAAAAAAAAAAAAAAAAAAATACCAATAATTTTACACCAAGGGATTTTTGAGAATTAAAGTATATCTTGTAAGTTTTAAGCCGTTTTTTAACAATTGGAATATAATAGACAGGTTTTGTTATGGCAGATACCCCAATACTGAAAATCCAATATATATGAAAATCATGCAGACTTGTGAAAACCTCTACCCATTGGACAACTTGACCAATGCGTACAGCATGCAGCATGAATATATGTGCATGTCTTTAATTAGAAAGAGTAATTGAGATGGCCCTATGAGTTTCAACTCATCTCGCCATAATGTTAACTAGTTTCTCTTGTTAAGTTTTAAGGGGGGTGGTTACAAATACATTTTGAGTTTTGATGAACTCAAACCTTGGTGGCCAATACGGTGTTTTCAACAAGTGGCCGTTTCTTCCATATTGCTAAAAGCGCTGAATGCATGTTGGAATTGTTACATATACGTATTAATTAATAAATTACTTGGATTCACAAACTAAAATTAATGAAGATTTCACAATTCAAATTGTATGTACTGTTAATACTGTAAAAAGGGGTTGAAAATTCTTGCGTTGTATAAGGACCATGTATGAAAATATGATTAATTCTATATATGGTTAGTCATATATGGTCGTGTATACGGTCCAAGGGAGGTCATTGGGTTCGTATATATCTTTGCTCATTGCAACACGTGAATAAATGGCTATTTGCATATATAAGCATATAGTATGTCCATAGATATACACACATATGTCTAATACATCTCAGTATGCATCTCTGTACCATAATTAATGGATTATAAATGTCATATATGGTGGAAACTTGACTTTATATGCAGATTCTTGCAGTTTTATACGGTCCATATACTGTATTCCAATATAGCTAATCGATGACTAATTAAGGTATGCATCTGCATGCATCATGAACAATATATGGGCTATGAAAGGCCAAATAATGTCCATGTATGGTCCGCACATGGCTATATATGACCCATACATGTCCATATATATGCAGGGTTTCCGTACGTCCCGTATACGGGACTGTCACCGTATTTCACTACTCAATCCCGTTTTTTGTCTCGTTTTCACGAAATAGAACGTACTATTTCATATTTACAAGTAAGACACATCGATATTGGCAACACTGAGATTCTATTTTCCCAGTTTTTATGTCTACAAGATTATTTAGAGGAAAATCATACCAACTAAAATTAAGTATGGAAGAGAAATGGCTGAAGTTTAATGCAGATACAAAGCATATTGATCAGAAGTCATCCCTGTAATTAAGCTAATTAATACGTATTTGCCATTCCAGTCCACAATGCAAATGTCGAGAGAATGTTTTCCATAATAGAGAGATTTAGCCAGCCACGTTAAACGATGACGAGATTGACAGCACTGCCATGTTAAGCATTGCCAGTGCTGCCAATCTCGTCATCGTTTAACCGTGGCTGGCTAAATCTTTCTATTGTCATGAAAGGTCGAAAGGTCATAAGTCGGATGAAAGAAAAATGTTGGCATTGGAGACAATTGAAGCAATTTTCATTTGTCATTTACTCATAAAATGATATTTCCACGCGGGTATCAAGCAGTTAAAACGTACGGGGTTTACATTTTAGTCTATTTGTTCTCTGTTTATATATTTTTGCTTTTTTTATATGAACATGTCCAAAAAGAACTGTTCCAAAATTGTAATACAAATTTTAATGCGATGCTCGCGTGTAGTACTTTTTTATATAAAAAAAAGACCCTGTTTACCTTGTAAACAATAACCGCGACACATTATATAGTAATTAAAGTCAGGTTCCTAATCGCACAAAAAAATGTAATTACGAATTCCGTATAGTTTCATTGTTGTGTTCCGGTATATATCGGACTACTTAATTTCCCTTGCATCAAGATTAAAACTGATTATGTCGAAAATAAAAGGCATTATTTTACATGCCGGCAATGAATATATTAGCTATTGAACATGTCGGACCAATCACAGGAAGGAGGATTAAATGAGATTGTCGATCGCAATTATATTTACCTATACGAGTATTTAGCTTTGCTATTCATGCGCTTATACATGTTGCCTTTGTGCGTTAAACATACGTATAATAGAGGAAAAAAGCTTTTAAACATGCATTATCATACGTATGATAAACATCTTCTCCGAGTTGTGCTCTTAATTTAATAAACTCATAATGCCGCTCATAATGGAGTTGAAAAGCATCCTGACCAACCGTGCAACGCGATATTGATCAGGTAATAGACTCTTAATAACAAGCACTGCGCACGTAATCACATCGAAGAACACGGCAAAATAAGTAGTTTTACATAGGCTTTGTTGTTTACTTGAATACACGTTATTTTGAGATAGGAGCATTTGCAAAACATGTGCCAAAACAACGGAAAACGCATGAATTTGCACGCAATTTGTATGCGATTTTCGCACGCAAAATGTTCACTGCAGCAAAATTAAAGTAAGATACGCAAAGCACAAATGCAACCAATATTTACATATATCGGCATTGCATACATAAATATATACACAGTGCGCGTCAAGACATACGATAACTACAAATGTTCCCAACTCCTAGAAATAATTCAGTAAACGCAAAAGTTAAACATCCAATATGTAACAAATAGTTTTATTTGATTTAACTGCATGCAGGAATTTGGGAATTTGGGAATTTGGAAAAAATGGGAATTTTATTTTATTTTATTCACTTCAGCTATGGTAGTTTATTTTATTGCCCACAGAGCAGTTATGCACAAGGTAGTGACAAACTTAATTCATTGTATACGTATCTTTGAAAATTGTTTCAAAATCAAACAGAAACAAAATGTTATATCAATGTTGATCATGGTGTCACACTTGTATTTTACACTATCAAAGCTATCATCCAGTGGCGTGTCAGGGAGCAAAAGTAAGCAATGCTTAGAGATCTCAGGCTTGAGGCAGCCTCCCCGAGGATTCATAGCCTCAGGTCCATATTTCTGTTTTTAGACTTATTAGAACGTTTGAGCCAGCGAACGCCTTAACGTTAACCTTAACGTTAATGGCGGGAAGGGAGGAGCCACGGACTTAATTATCCAATGAATTAACTGAACGTCATACGCACTCATGACGTTCAATTTAGTTCATTGGGTATTGTTAATCCGTGGCTCCTCCCTTTCCGCCGTTAACGTTACGGTTAACGTTAAAGTGTTGGCTGGCTCAAACTCTCCAGTATTTGAAGGACTACGGTATTAGCAGACATAAAACTAAATTTTGCTTCAGGGTCCAAAAATTGAGACAACAACTTCTATCATTTAATTGACGGTTTTAGCATGCCAACGTCTTTATACTTACCTTAACTTTAATGGCGGAAAGGGAAGAACAACGCATGCGCGCCTATTACGTTCAGTATAAAGATGTTGGCATGCTAAAACTGTCTATTATAATAAGGAAGTTTTTATAGTTGAACCCCTTTACACGTCTATAGCCGGAGTTGGTGTGGCCAGATTCATTCGAAAAGGTATTGGTTGATTTATAAAATACAGCAATTGTGCATGGGTTGTTGATGTATATCGTTTTTTGAACGTGTTTCGAAAACATGTCTTATGCTTTTGTGCATCTCAATGAATTTGACCAACATCAAGAAATTTTAAAGAAAATCTATATTTATTGATAAACAGTCACTGTACACACGCAAGCACATATACAAAGCATGCTAAGGTTTCACCAATTTTCCAGATTCAACAGTCTCAATGCATTGAATCTTTTTCGAAGCTTTGTTTATTGGCAACAATTTTCATTGAAGAGCAATCTTATGACCACAACAGCAATAAGCTTGTTTGGTATCCTATAGAAACGACCATTACATCCTATTATCCAACATTAAACGGACAAGTTTAGAAGATCTTTTCCAATACATAGAAAGAGAGCGCCTCTGGCGCAACAACAACAAAGTGAAAACGAATATAAAAGTATACAGCTTCAAGATTCACTGCAAAAAAAAAAGAAGAAGAAGAAAAGCAGCAATTTGGAAATTGCCATCCTTTAACACAACTATAGAATGAAGCGCCCTTTGCTCGGTAGCAATACCAGAGCAGCAAAATAAAAGAAATAATGCAGGGAGTCGCATATATTGCCTATTGAAAGTATATGCCAAATTGAGTATTGTTATGGACTACTATAGCAAATTTGGAATCTTGAAATAATGTATGGCACTTATATATACGTACATATGAGATTTTGCAATAAAAATCAGTGTCAGAATGCAAATTTATCATATATAAGGTTTGTTGAAAGGTTATAGGTCACGATGCTTTAAGAACATTTTATTCTAAATATACGGGCAGTAAAATTACAGCATATGCCATATTTGGGCACGAGAGCGTATACAATCTGTATACATTCTACTATATGTATATGATATTATTATCCATAAATGATCATAAATGCGAATATATATACGTAGTCAAATGTTCATATATCCGTTTACATGTGTCCATATATGGTCACACACCTGATCCGTATATGGAGAATTTCATATTGTCATAAACGCATGGTTTCAGACATGTAAATGAACTTGACAGATATTGAAATATACAGTATTACGGAATATTCACTCTATTTATTATTTTTGCATTAGTTTGGTTATTTTGCAAACCTTAAATATACGAGTTCGTAATCGCGTTTTATGTTTTGAAAAGATTAAAAAGTTAAATTTGTGCGAGTGTACTAAACAAGAATTTATTGTTAATCAATGCAGTTTCTTAGAAAACAGTACGTTAGCAACATTTAAATGTCAACATATGACCAAAACTTACGGAAAAATAGTACAGAAATTATGGTTCGAATATTTCTCTAAACAGGTTCCAAACATGCAGGTTTCTGAATGCATACAGTATATTCTCGTTGCTATCATTTATTTTCATTAATTTTTCCTGGAAATTTATGATATTACAATTGATCAAAAACATAAAAATTAAGAGGTATTATTAATGTGAATGTAGAAATACACATTGGAAGTACTAATTACATCATGCATTTCAGACGCAGTTCAGAATTACATTTTTCTAGAAGCTTATCGATTTTGTTAAGAAGCCAATAAGGAGCTGTTTAAGCTACAGCAGATTTTAATATAAAACCGTATAGGCAAAGTAAAATGTATGTATTTCTCGATAGAAATATTGTTCATTTCGAACGAAACGTATAATTATCCTAAACTTATACACTGTATACCTCAATGAGATGAATACAAAATCTATACATTTATATTAATGAAAAAGAAAAATTAACCTCGTTATTGTTATTATTGTAGTGTTTCTACGAAAACTCTGTTGTTGAATTATGTATTTCTTATATTGTGCATGATAAAATCTTAACACGTTATATATAATGTTACTTGGATACAAAAAAAACAATACAGTGGTACCTCGGAGATATTTGAGATACGAGCCGTCGAGCGAGCGAAATTTTGCTTTGAAATACGAGCAACATTTGAGATACGAGTATA
>JAUJYV010001225.1:0-20249 GCA_033995625.1 Ophyiulus pilosus
CCAAGACGGATGCTTACTATTGGTCCTTCTTTTTGCACGCGATTAGATGATGGAATAGCCTACCTGGCGATTCTCCTGATTTAATAAAAATTCAATCTAACAATGATGTCGAAGTCGCTACTGACGTAGGGGCATTCTCCTGAAATTGGGTACGACTCCCCCCTACCATATGACATTTATTTGCTGACTGTAGAGTACTGAGTTGAATTGAATGTTAAAATTAACAAGAGCTTAGCCCTCATCACCTACCTGGGAATTTTGCCTACGAGGGTAGACTTCCACCCCCTCTCGAAGGGTCTTTCACCGGACCTCGGTTTAAACTCTCATCCGAAAGATCCGCCACTCGGGGATTTCTTCCATCCGTAAAAATTCCCACTGACCTCGACTGGGGAGCGAACCCCGCAACCTAGGGCCGAGAGGCGAGCACGTAACCCACTCGACCGCCGGCCGCGGCAAACTAATAATAATGAAAATATCCTAATCCAAATTGCTTGGTGGGCAGAGTGCATATGTAGGTTGTACCTGAATGACTTAGCGTACTGAAAACAATACTCATACCTGATTTAAGAATACCGATGTCATCTTTGAATCCCGTTAAACGCTGTCTGCTCGTAGAGATTCTGAATAGGGCATGCCAAAAATGAAATCTTTCACACAGCTATAAAAATAAAAAATAAAACAGATTATTACGACGTTTTAAAAAGGCCATTTTAATTCATATTACATGTGGACTTATTAAGAGAACATTAGAAAAGGAGGAAAAATATAGTTACATGATACCACAATTCTATTTGAATGCACTATCTGACATAAGTGTTTATATATAATGCAAAAAAATGAATGGGAACTACACATTTTTCTACACAAACGAAACAGTGCTAATTTCGGTAATGCGTAGCAATTATTATTTCCAATCAGAAAATAATTTTCTGCACCATCCTGGCAACTTAAAAAGTACCAGCATAAAGCAAATTTGAATCTTTAATTGGCAAATGAAATTCCAACTTGTTACCACCTGCAAAATGACCTTAAAGGTGGAATGGCATCAATTACTATGAATTCACAAATTACGGGATATCAAAAACGGTTAAATTATGAAGTTCAGTCAATGCCTCGTGGAAATTGCAATGCCTTTGATGAAATAAAGTACCGAAAATGCAATACAGCTATTAGGTCCTGGCATTTCAATTGCACGTAGGCTGCTACATAGTTATAAACTGTGAAATTCCCATGTTTCCCAGTTGTTCGCCACTAAAGATGAAAGAAATGATACTAAATATCGTTCTTTGGCCATAGTTTTACATCAAATGTGCATCTAAGAAATATGCAAGTTAGGACAAATACTGGATATCTTTGGTAATGCCAAATCAATCTTTGCCAATGTTAATTTCGTGGGAAAACATTGATTAGTTTATTTCTACCGACTAATTTCAAAATATAAGCGCCTGAGCGCATTTCAATTGAAACAAAACAACAACAAAAAATGATTACTTTTTAAGTTTAAAAAAAATTGGGGAAATCACAACATGGACAAACACTTGGAACAAAAAAAACACTGCTAATCTTCATCTATTAGGGCCACTTACTTACCGTGTTGATTTCTATATAAATCCACACGGCAATAAAAAAATGTTGTTTCAAAAACAACATATGAGTACATTATCATAGGTTTCACTGTTAAAGAATAAACAGTGGCATATCTTTAGCTTGAAATTAATAATGCTGATTATTTTGGGAACTTTACCTTCTTTAATTTAACATTATTAAGTTTTGTGCTAGAATTATTTGTGCAAAATTTGTGCTTTTATCCAGATTTTTCAAACCACACTTTGAAAAGGCATATACCCTTGTCTAACTTTTGACTGTGCAAGTAAATTAAACGAATATTCATACATACCAAAAATATGTCATTAAGCCACCCATATTTTTAAAAAAACATGCCAATTTCTACTAGTAGCTTATGATCATTAACTTTATGTTTCGAAAAAAAATTATTTCTTGCACATTTTGATGGACTATAACATGTAGCATAAAATATGTACAGCAAATTTATGCAAGTTGTTTAACAGAAATAAGCCAATGGTAATGCATTTTCAGGTTAACCTCATAATTTTAAAAATGAAAATATGGAATATCAATTAGTCATGGCTCAAAAAAAATTGATTTCATTAATTAGTCCTACAACTGTTAAATATCATAGTTATGAAAGCACGACTTAAAATGCCGGAGCGAAATTGGGAAGCTAGATTTTTCTAAATGTACAGCAAAATTAATTAGAAACAAGGGACGTATGTGCACACACATATGAACGAAGGAGATTCGCGATAAAAAGTATCATACAAAGCAGCGGATAAAAGCTGCAAATGGTGGCAATAAATAAGTTAAAAGGTAACATAAATCGTGTAGTATCAAGTATATCAAGTAAAATAACTAAATTATGGGGCAATCCAGAGAAGCTCATGAAATCTTAAAACTTTTGATTGATATTGAAGATCCAGGTTCCAGATTTTAAAAATCCCTGCCTTGAAAAATATAGTCAGCCCCTTTTCATGCTGAAAATTGGGTGTAAATGCTTAAGTAGTAACCGATGCAAAAGTAAAGCTGGTTGCTCACTTGGTATCATTAACTTCATGCAGAGTAAATTGCTTATTTTGCTAATTGTAATCTTCGAATAACGCTTGTGAATACTTCCAAAATTATTCTGTTTCCATGCATAAATTTACGTTGGATCGTGGAATTAACTTGGATTTTTATAAATGCCTTACTCAAAATAAAGACAGCCCATGCCCACAACTCCATATGAGAATTAATTTTGCATAATTATTAATCATCTCATAAACATGTATTTAAAAAAAACTTACTCGCCAAATTCCGATATTGTAACACAATCGAAAAACTAATTATTCCAAAAAATAAACTTTACCTTTTTGAAATATTCAATATTAAAATGCTAAATCCAGCATGCACTTAACATTCAATTTTAAACGCAGAAGATTTTACAAATTAATGGAATTGCAAACCCAGGCGAACCAATTAATGAGCTTGAGACAATACTGAAGAATGTTTAAAAATATTTTACATTAAATTACCACATTTTTCAATAAAAACGGTCAATTAAAAATGTATGTACGGATAATGAGATTCGTTTCAATGTTCCCTGTAAAAGATTCAATTTAACTTTGGGATCCGAATGTGTTTTCTGATGAGTTTGTGATTAGTTAATTGATATTCGAGGTGTGTGTAAGGGATATGTATGAAAACACGTTCATATACATTTTTGGATCGCCTGTTTTCACAATTTCCAGGGCATTTTAATTAAGTATCTGGACCATCCCAACTTAAAGAATATGTAGGGCTAAAACAAAATATAAACATGCAATTTTTTTCGTTTTTGGCAAATGTTTTTAAAGCAGAGATAAACCAAGAAAAATACAGGTTGATAGAGCAGGAACACAAAAATAATCTGTTGAAGTCATTTAAAAATGTTGCCAAAAAAATTCAAAGTAAATTAACAGGACAAATAATTGGGCAAAGAAATGCCAAATAAAAATCGTCAAAATACAATGGTATACTCATCAGAGAATAAGCGAAATGTTTGTTTTTTAAATTACAAAAAAAGCAAAATATATTAAATTCAAAGATATGCCCGCAATTTTGAGCAATTTCTGAATTTAACAGCCAGCATTATGTGTAAATGGACAACTGGAGATCACTGGATTTTTTCCTCAACGTGATCCGATGAATTCCACTTTGATAGATACACCATGGTTTCATGACACAATGCGTAGTTCAATTTGGTTTGGTAACCAAATTCCAATACGTCTTTGAGGCCTGACTCTTAAGGAAACGTGGAAATCGTCGAGATTAATGCAAGTGATATGAGATACTGAATGTTAAGGGATGATATGAAGAAGCGAAAGAAAAAAAAAAAATGGATGCCCATTAAATGACCTGTAGGAAAGGGACAGTGACGTAGCTGGTACATAAAATGAGATTTAACCTTTACGAAACAATCACCATTCACACGTTTGTGGGTCTGACGGTAGTTTCCAAAGCAGCCCAAAGTTTTGGTTTGACAACAAGAAGCCAGCAAGAATCCTCGTGGGAATTACAGAGCTTCCAAGTAAGTCCACATGGCTGGTTGGCTCACAGCATCAGCTTGTCCGGGACGTACAAATTACAGGAGATAATTTGAAATTAATTTACAAACAGTGAATAGTGGTGGTTCACGTGAAACAAGGAGAAAAGGGAGATTTCGTCAAATAAGAACGGTTTGAGATGAATAAACATACAGACACGCTTTCACTCTTGTAATGCTGCCAGTCCAGCACCAAAAATAAAAACCTAGCATTCAACCTACACCTAAAAACGTTGGACAGGACGTTACATTTACACAGATTACACGAATGGTAAACTTATGAGATTCAATGTCATATTAGAGAGCAACAAATTCCATGTGTGGAGAGTTTGTTAGGGCCTTTTGAGATTAAAGGTGTATCGTCTCATCCTCAAGAAATCCAAATGATCGATGAAGGTGTATGTGCGTAATGAACAGTCCCCAGACGGCATTGCTTACAATAATTGTGGGATGAAAGTGCTGTTGGATGCCATGAGCTCCGCGCGGACTGCGGCCAAACCACCAAAATGGTAGCTTACAAAATCACCTGGGTATATTTAAAAAGCCGGGTGAAGCACCAGCGAAACAAGCTGCAGGTGACATTGTGTCCGAGTTCGGCGCAGAGCCCATGTGCATAAACCTGAATGCGATTGCCTACATTCAAACTGCCGATATATAAAACAGTTAAATATCAGTAATCATGAGGTGAGACTAAAACCACGTGTGGTTCACTAAACTAGATAGAAGAAATAAAGGGGTATCATACGATAGGAATAAATATTTTTCTTGGTTCGTTATTTTTATCTGCAGGTTGGGGCAGGGTAAAGCTTGTAGTTATTTTTTGGTTGCCACTCGTAGGGAAATGTTCAGGTCACATAATAATACCAATACACATACAAGGTGCTCTCTTTTGTTCGTTTTTTTTTTCCCTTCCTGACGTTGATGCCGTTTTCTGGACGGCATGTTTATTTGGGGATGCAACAAAATTGTCTTCGTTTTAGTCCAGTTTTTCTTTTAATGCTGCCAAGTATTATTCTGTTTTCCTCTAAGATCACCCAGACGTGAAATGCGACACCATGAGTAAATTCAATGGACTGCTGGTGTCCCGTTCCAAGCATCCTCTTCTTCTTCAGTTTTTTTTTTTATGGTTTTTTGTTTTTTTGCAATTTTTCAATTTTTTTTTTCTGATGAGCAATACTTCTTTTAAAAATGAAAAACATTTCTAATGTTCCTTTACAGGATTTTTCTTTCGAATCATGAGTAATAGTGATGGCTTCAGTAAGGCGCAAAACGATTATAGCTTCCCCTGTACACTGCCGCCTATTTAGAAGAAAAAAAAGACAAAAAATAATAATTTAGTATAACGATTTGATGCACACACGCTCATTGACCGATGATACGTGTCATGAAACTTAAATGTGTTAAGCGAATACATGTTCCCTCGAGTGTGAATTTTGGAATGCACTGTCATCTATAATATGGCCAAATATAACAAAATTGAATACAGCAAAACACCGATTATCCAAATGCCCGTATTACACTGCCTGGCCATAATTCCTGAGCCCTGCATCTTGGCATCGGGTTGGGCCTCCTTTTGCCTTCTGCTTGACAGCATTAGGTGCCATGGTTAAATTTAACAAAAACTACTCTGCATCTGTCCCTGTATACGTAACGCATTAGATGAGGACATAATTTTGTTAATTATATGCACTACTGCGTAATTATACGAGGTCCAAGGATGACTATATAATGAATGCAAGGGCTCAGGAATTATGGCCAGGCAGTGTATTTGAGTATTCGGTTATCTGAAGTTCGGCAACTCTGATAATCGAGGTTCCGCCGTATTTAAATTTCTTCTTTTATTAAGGCATTGGCCAGAATATAGAAGCCAAGCAGAGTTACTTACAACTTTAACAGGTCTGAACAATGTTAAGAAAGACTTGCTTAACAAACCATTATAAATATTAACTATGCTTCACATTTGTATAAACCAAAACTAAACAAAACCAACTAAATTTAAATCCTTGTTTAAAGGACTCCATAAATATACAAAACGTGTAGCTTCAAAAAAGGACCATCAGCCAGTCTTCTCAAAGAATTCTTGATTGGGGTGGCACTTGAAAACACTCATCGGCACTTGCGCTGATGGTTTGCTTTCCGCTTCCACATAGTCGGGCTTGTGTAAAAGGTCCTCTCTCTCTACTTACCCCATATCCTGCGACGGGTCCAATACTATGTCCTAAGTAGGGGTCTGCATACTCCCGTCCATACCTAAGTAGGTACGTTGAGATGTCAGTCTTTGCAGAAGTAGGGTTTGGGACTACCGGTAATACAGAACTTTAAAAGAAAAAAGGATGTGAAAGAAAACAATAAAAAATTAACCAAGATGCAATTAGTAAGTGATTAAAACAACCAAAACCAGAAAAGCTAGGAAAGCCTACTATGCCGCCAACATGCTACGACGGCACAGAACCCATTGTAAGCAATACTTCTACGAGGGTTAGAGGAACACAACAGACAAGACATACAGTCGATCAAAAAATACCATATAAAAATGAGGGCTAAGATGATGCTCGGAACTACAGTTCTAAGCTTAGCCTCACATTTTGCAAATTATATAACTAAATCTGCTTAAGATTTCACTAATGAGTTTGAAGCTCATGGTTAAACTACAAAGTCACGTTATGCGATTATGGGCTAGTGATTCGTAGCAAAATCATACGAAAAGGTCTCTTGCTATCACCCATAACATTGCAACCTATTTTTGATCTGTGGATTTGAATCATTCCAAAATAGGTTGTTGGATTATTATGTTTTTTATATAATCCAAATGGTATTTTTCTTGCACATGCTTTTTTTTTTGGAAAGGGTAACATTTACTCATCCAATATCTAAATCTGGTTTGGGTAAACAGGAATGGAGCTGTGGGTTAAGCTAAGGACACATTGCAGGGCGCGTAAGTTGGGTCAAGTGCAAATTGGATGCTAACAGACAATGATACAAACTGCAACGTTGTATGGTCACGTGCATTACCTAGCTGGGCAATCTTGTCCTAAAATGTTCCCCATGTCACGGCTATTTAACGGATTCATGCGAGCCGCTGCGAGTCTATAGGACAAATTGAAGCAAAGATGGACGGACTTGGTAAATAATGATAACATAAAATCTGTGAGACTAGGTAAAATACCAGAGTGCACAATAGTGTCACAAACATCAAATTTCAAAACTTTTAAAAGCACGTTTGATGGAACCATATGAAAGTCAACGAAAATCCAATAAAAAATCCCAGTTGGATAAATGATAATAGCCAAAATTACAAAAAGGCTGCTCGTTTCATAAAATATTCTGTGACTTTTTGCATAAACTGCAATCTTGACCTCGCTGCCAACGTGGGCAAGAGTGCAAGTAAACTCGGTATTAGTAAATATGTAAAAAAATGGCTTTTTTTATCATTTCCAACAATTTAGTTGTGAAAGTTATTAGGAAGTAATGCAAATCCAATCCTCGATCAGGAACTTTAAAAGCTAATCCATTTGGAAGATGGACATGCATCATTCGTGCAAAGGTTGGGGCATGGCACTTTCAAAGGTTGCACTTCCAATGAGCACATGCTAATTAATTTGATGGTGTTGCAAATATGCAATCCGTGACACGCCATTTCATCGCTAAATACTACTGAAGCCCCATTGAATCTGATATTTTGCTCAACATCGTGACTTTTTACAGGCGGAAAATGCAAAGAAAAGCATATTCATCGGCATTCATAGGAACTTGTGAAATGTCAAACTATTTCAACTCATCGATATGTGAAATAAAAAAAACCCCACTAAGATGGCTTTCCAACAATTTAAATAGCAAACTTTCGTCACTTGTGAGACAACTTCAAAATCTCTTAGATAAATAAATAGCATCTTCGCACTTTTAAAAGGGCATCCCACACTGAGTTAGCGACACAGCAAATGCATGCGAGAAAAGTGCATTCATTCTCAGATATGCTTCCAATCAATACAGAAAAGCCTTTTACATGAATAATTTCATAATGGATTCCCTTTCAGTCTTTGAGTGATACGGATCAAATATCAGTCAAGACTTTCCAAACCATGTTTGCGTATTAACGTAGATCCCAAAGAATACAAGCCAAGTGATACGGGAGCGATGGTAACGAAAAGCAATGGCTTGTCTAGCACGATTTCTTTAAAAAATCAATGAAGAAGAAAAATGTATGATCCAAAAAATTTGAATCTTATGTTTTTTTGAGAAAGCATTTATCGTTTTCAGAAGAAGTTTGCATCAAATCCCTTATTTAAACACGTTTTTGTTAGAGACCTAAGGCAGATCTTTCAGATTTTCACACAGTGATACCAGTCAGCAGTGTGGCCAAAGAAATTCCTACCAAAATTAACATTGATTTGGATGGGATAAACCCACAAACAACATTGTGCAAAAAGGTGAAGGGCCTTTATCGTTAGGATTTATTGTTGCTTGTTTTCAAGTTCTTCAGGAAGATTACAGCCAACCAAAACAAGACTTTCTCTAACCACTTTATCTGAACCGTTTCTAATTGCAATTTAACAATATTTGACAAGTTCTTGTCTAAAGATGGGTTCTTTTCTATTTGATAGTGGATACACCCACGCACATCTGAATAAGTAGTGCAAGTAACAAGACAGAAGTGAAAACCATTCCAGTGTTAATAGGTCATGCCCCATGCCCAATGCAATTAGTAAGAGAAGTTGTGCGGTTGTTAAAACTAAAAGGTGGACTAAAAATAAAGTAGAAGGAAAGTAGAATCTAGATGGTAGAGGAAGACGAGAATAAAGTTCTGGATCCAGTTGGGGGGGACAGGGGGACCAAACACTTACCCTGCAACTGCAGCATATGATGCTACAGGTTGAGCCGCGGCGGCGGCCGCTGTGTACGCTCTGGCAGCTGCTGCCGTGTATCCGGCCGCTGCGGCTGCAGCATATCCAGCCTGAAAAAAACATTTAATAGGAGCAAGTGTTAATGATGCACAAAGAACAACAAATCGAAAAAAGGGTTATAGTTGCAGCCTATCGCAAATCCAATAACGAAAGCCAAGATACAAGCGTAATTTTTGCAGTGACCGTTGTGCGCGGCTAATTATTAAATTAACAAAGTTTATGTCATAATGGTCTCCGGTAAATATTAGGCAAGATAACTGTGCTTCTAATGGCAAACTCTAATGCGCCAATCCTCTGCAATTTAGTCATATGAACTAAATTAATGGCACCGTAAACATTTCAGCTCCTCGAGCATGCTCATAATATCGCTGACATACCAGCGCATGTTCAGCTAAAGTAATGTAGTCATTAATTAAATTTACAGATAATGAAAACTTGAGCTATAGTTCATCAAACTAGTTTACAACGTGATAAGCATGTGAGAGAAACCAGCAGCTGCTAACATCATCTCGGTGTCCCTCGTAAAGCATCCGAATACGGCTACCAGATCATGCCGCACACTTTTAAGTCTCCAAATATTTTAATTCATTTAATTAAAAATGTTTTGCATTAAAATACGTTTTTCTAATACCTTCGTTATCAGTTATTGGACTTGTAATAAAAGAGAACAATGAATACTAACATGGTACGACATCTGAATAAAGATCAGTAAAGTTGTATACCGGTATTGCCTGATCTTATCAAAACTTACTTAAATACATGTTAAAATGTGCCACAATTCTTACCTGAAGTTGGTATCTATCGGCTCCAGCATGAGCTAAGAAGGGGTCATAATAAACTCCTCTGAAAAAATATAGCAATGCATTGAGAAGATAAATAACATGTAGAATAATGCGTAAAATCAAAACTTGAGTCAATTAAAAAATGATAACTCAAATAATTGAAAAACATAATAAAACTCTAAATTAAAAGGCTTAATTATTCAAACATGTTAATCTGATATAGCTTATTGACAGTATGTATGTGGTGCCAACGACTAACTCTGGGGCAATGCAGTTTAAAGTTTTTTTATGAATGTTATTCAGTTTTTGACTACTACGAGATTGCTAAAGTTCTACCAGAAAACCAATGCAAAGATTGTAGGCAAATGGAAAATATAAGTCATCCACCCGTACATACTGTCAATAGTCAATAATAGCTTCTATACGTCCGAACAAAATTTGGCAGATAGTTCAGCTATGGGCATGGTAGACTACATAAAATGAACAAGTTTTCTATCAACCTAAAATACCGGTGGTAAGGTCTGGTCTAAACAAAATATTATAAATCATAAATGTATCGGGTTGGGGGGTGGTTCTTTTACCAACACAGTAAATTTAAAGAAATAAAAATAATGGATATTCTTTGATAAACATTTTTGTTGTTGATGTAAATGACTAAATCCTTAAGAATCTTATATTAAAACAACTGCATTTTGTAATTGATGTGAAATATCACACAAGGTACAGAAGAGACAAAAGTAAGTCCCATCTCAAAGTGCAACCATTCAGCAGTAGTTTCATCGATATACGGAAATAAATACATCAGACCGTAAGTATATCGATGATACCAACTGCTAAATGTCAAGCACAAGCTTATACAGATATGGCGCTTCTTGTAGATACCCTGGGTGATATCGTCTGGCGTCTGCTACAGAAACGCCATTTTCTTTTGATGAGACTACCTTCCATCCATACTGTACCTTAAGATCCAAACAATTTCAGCCTGCAGTGTATATAAAACATAAAAATAAAATGTTTAATTTTTTATACTAAATATCAAAAAATGTAGGCCTCTTGCATTAGGAAACTAAAGGTTCTAATGTATTATTGGAAGGGGATCAAAAAAAGTTTTAAACAAAAGTCACTGGATATAAAAAATTAAAATCCAACGCATAAGATAGCCGAGTAACTAAAATTGAGAACTACATAAAAATATTAAAGTTTAAAAAAACTGATTACGAACATACATGTCTAAAAATCTGCTAAATTTACAAACGGGCATTTTGGGAATGGGGACAGATAGTAGGACAGCAAGATAAGAGACCGCTTCAGACTTGAGGACACCACGACTCATGGTTCCTGGACTGTCACATGACAACACCACTCAACGCCAGCTGCAAGGAGTAATTATTTTCAGCATGTGTTACAAATGTAACACGGGTTCATATGGTACTCCACGCAGACGACGCTCAACGGTGGTGGCACGTGACTTCCGTTACTATACTAAGGGTCCTAAATACGTAAAAGGCTCTTAGTAAATCCATCAAACCATATTAGACGAGAGTGAAATCGTTTCAACGGTGAATATGTCGGGGAAATTTAGGAACGTATAAATGACTGGTGGTGGTGGCGAACAGTGCTATAGTGAAACTACTGATAAAAGAAGCATCCAAATTAAAAATAGACAATATATCTAGTGCATGATTATTCACTGATATCAAATCTGATATTGTACCATCATCATACCATACCAAATATCATGACCGTCAAAACATTGCTTGCTGCTCGAAAACTGATGCAGCTACCCGTCAAACCATAACCACATGACCATACCAAACCATATCATACCATATCCATATCATGACCAAGACCATATCAAAAATACAATGTCATTATCATCATACCATACCAATGCCCAAACGCTGCACCCAAAATTGCGATCATGAAGCTACATTCGTGAAACGAGTCAAGACATGCTTTTGGCTAGACTTCTTCATTGGAATACAGCGGTCAAGCGAGGCAAGTGTGGTCACTTCCACCTTTTAGACTAGTATCAAGTGACCAAGTACGGCATACTTTAACGTCATGCTTTTCATCTATGTTTTTACCTTTGTGAATTATTAAACCGCACTCGGAAGTAATAAATACTCGTGTGGAAATTTACATACTGGCAAGAGAAAAAAAGTGACCAATGACGGACGCATGCCATGCTTCATTTTCTGGAAGACATTTGTGAAAACGATTCATTTAAAGTTGGAGGTTGCAAGTTGTCAATTTTGAAACTGGTCAGTGCTACACTGTCATGCTTATATTTTCTGTTCGCAAAAGTTAATAATTACACTTGGACCCTTTGTCATAAACAGAGAGAACCAGGTATTCGTTTGCCACCAAATGCACGACAGCAAAGAGGGGTTAAAACTGACAAACCATCAGACACGATGCCATGTCGTTCTGATTGCAAACGCCTAAATGACCACAACGGCAGCAACGCGGTGAAAACCACAAAAACTCACCACGAAAATCTGCTTATTGGAAACGCAGAAAACTGAAAAGCAATCCGCTTATGCCATTGTGGTCATTTGTGCGTTTTATAAACATGGCACCAGAACACGTGAAAAGTCCCCCGGTAACCTGCGGTCCTCATACGTGACAACGGATGCAAGTGCGGTAACGTATAATCCGGCAGTGAAAGCACCTCGTGGTCATTCCCAAAGATCTAATTTGTCAAAACTGACCAACGCCAGTCATTTCTTTTTTCATAACCAAAGCATATTGAGCTAATTAATATCCTTAAGTCCTTAAGTCCAAAAAGATCTATCATCGGTGGTCGCTCGCGCAGCGATCGATCATACGAATACTTTGCGGTAGCTCGTACATTGGCGTTATTGAAAACTGACCAACACGACTTCTTTTCTGACCACACTAACCTGACATGTCGCTGTGCCGAGAACAACAGGCGATTGGCCTAGGGAAGGAAAATAGTGTAAAGTGACCAACGGCAGACAGGCAATATCATCTGACCGCACGGTTGTCCACGCTGACTCGGTTCTCACGAACGTAACCTGACCATCGCAATTCAAAAATCATATACGGCTGGACATATACATGTTCAGTTCTAGAATGATTTTTTTGATTGTTTGGTGAATCAAAACAGGCGAAACAGGGATGAAATAAATACTTAGAAAACTTACGGAGTGTAGCCATGCAGAGCAGTAGCCGCTGCAGCAGCAGTTAGTGGAGTGGGGTGCCTGGCGAGGGCCGTATATGCCCCGCGGGCCCGACCTCTTTGGATCGCAACACCACGCAAGGCGGCCGCTAGCAGAGACAACATGCAAATCCTCAAATCAGGCAGGAGGAAAATTAGATGACATGGGGGATAGGGCATATATATCGGTCAATTGATCAAACAAAATATAAATAATAATAAAACTTGATGAGAGAAGAATTAATCGTGTGATTCGAGAAAATGGAAAGAAAACTTGGGTTTTTTAAAGGAGCGGTGATGGTCACCGAGAGATGTCAGTGTTGTTGTAAAACTTGTGAACAAGGACGATAGACAACAAAGAGTGACAGGACATGGACATAGGTGACAAGGAAATGGTAAAGTGAAAGGAAAGTGATGGGTTTTCAAGATCTAAGATAAGTTTATTCGCAATCACTGCACATGTCAGTGACAGAAGTGTTGAAAAATGGCAGTGATGTAAGTATGTTTCTGGACCTTTAACTTCTAAAAATTAAGATTTTTACAGCTCAGTTAAGGGGATATTGTAGTGGAAACATGACAAGAAACCATGTTGGAGTGAAAAGTGTTGTTGGATATTATTGTGAGACGTGTTACATTTTGTGTTTTATGACTGCTACAAAATTTTGATTTTGTTTTGCAAAATTGAATGATTTTAGTGATTTTCTTTAAGCATTGGAGTAAATAGTACAACCGTGCTTGCACAAACTAGCAAAATTAAGTTAACGACCGTGGCAATATAATCGTGAATTAATGTTTTCATGTTGGCCAGTTCTCGAGTGCAGTAATTGCGAAGCAGTGCTCTATCAAGAGATTCTTGAGAGAAGAGAGTTGCTCTATCAAGAGAAACTTGAAAGAGATTGCAATTCCATCTGAATTACAGTAATACATCTGGCTGCTTAAGATTTTGGAGTATCTTAAAGTGTGTGGGCTGAAACCACTTGAAAACTGAATTTGGTTTACAGTCTTTAATAATTCATGAAGATTTGCCATGTCAAACAGCGGGATTCAGATTATTGTAAAATTTAAAAAATAACCTCGAGAACAGATAACAGCTCTAAATTAATGTTTGAAAGGACATCAAGCAAAAGAAGAAAACACGTATACGAAAGAAACATTAAGAGTGAATGTATGCGAAAAAATCGAAAAATTCAACATGAATTTGAAAGAAAAATTTAGAACAATGGATTGTTACAAACTAAATTCAACAATTATTTTCGAGATCAAAATTAAAGCTCGAGATTGAGAAAAAACATTAAAAAAAAACTCGAAATTGGAACGTTAAAAAACGTTAATTATGTATGTGGGATGTATTTATCTGAATATGGAAGAAATGGTCGAAAGATACTGAAACAATGTTGGTGTGAGAGTGAAAAAGCAGTAAAACATTAAAATATTGAGACTAGAAATGAAGAGTGGAATGAAATAGAAGTATAGAATAGGACAACATAAATGGTGAAACAGAAAAGAAAACCAAGGATAAAGAAATGAAGAAGTGTGGAAGTGAATGGTAAGAGAGGATTGGTACGTACAGACACGCAAACATGTATTAAAAAAGATGAATGGATATACATAGTCAATCATTTGAAATATCCAACATTTGCTATATTGAGAGACATAGTCAAGCTTTCAAAAATTCCCAGAATCAGAAAGTCAACAATTCAATTGGTATCAACTAGAAAGCATCTAATGATTACATTCAAGAAAAGCAAAAAAAGTCGGTGCAAATAACTGCTACTAAGCTACTCGGTATTGAGACCTCGACATTGTAAGACGTTATGTGAGAGCTTACCAAACGCAATTTCATCTCGGTTTCAAGAAACAAAAAAATGTGAAGGCCGCCCGTTAAAAAAAAAAAGTAAAAAATCAAAAGATGCCCAAGATACCATAGAGCACAATATTAAGTTGCAAGTGTAAAAAAAGCTAAGAGTCATTCCTCCATTCAATAGGTGATGATGCTTCGGTCTAGAAACTAACAACAATACTACAAATTGTGGACTAAACAGTAGCCAGGATTCCGTTGGATTTATCTTTTGTTTCAATCAAGCGAGAATAATAACACGGCAAACAAGAATGAGGAACAACAAGCGGTCCACCTTAATCCACGGATAGAGTAAGCATGATTTTAAGGGATTTGTGCCCTTTGAAGGACATGGAACATTGTGCAGTTCCCAATCTAAATTTGGCTTGAATTAATTGCGCGTGGCATGGCTAACTTCACCTTCGATTATCCATCAGTATCAAAACGACGAGGATGTAACCTGACATGTGCAAGAACTCACAGGATGCGATATAATTCGGATGGACAAGGAACATCGGTTTTTTCTGGACATTTCTGAAACAATCACGGCAATAATCCAACGCATGGCTCAATAAAGATCAGAAATGCCTGAACATTTTTGCAAGATCAGCCAAGTTCAAGCAACTCGTACCAGTAAGACAAACACCATGTCTCGTGATTGGAACAGGCAGCTCAAGCATGAGTGACTTGGAAGATGATGGTTTACGCACGGCAGCCGCTTTATGAATTACTAGTATTAAATCGTCCATGACTTGAACGAGTCCAACAAATTTTCGATATTTCATTTGTGATCTGTTGAAAAGTACAGCAACAAAGTGTTGTGCACACACACACCAGATATCAGAACGTTTAACAAGCAGTCGAGCACATGAGTTGATAATGCGGTCCTTGTCCAACGAGGGTAATGCCGCATCCTGCAAGCGCCAACAAGCTACCAAGCTTTGTTGGGTTTTTTTTCTTCCACACGTTGGATTCCCACATCAGCCGAGAGGTGTATACTTTTAAAATCTGGGCACATGAGCACAAAATCGAAAAGTAATCCTTGGAACTGCGTGAGAATCCATCGAGTCGGATCTTGTCCGCAAACTGCCACAATGGTCCGTTACAAGCATCTTTTGTTAAATACGGTCACACGGCCCTAATGCGTTTATCAAACTTTCGTTTTACCCTTGCTGACTTTTGTGCTTATCAGAATGATGGAAGTAAAGAGAAAAAATGAAAGTGTGGGTAGAGATAAAAAAATAATGACTAACCGGAGTATAAACCAAAGTTGGGATTGGATGAGGCATTCAGATGCGAAGATTCATTCCCACCTTAAATGCAATAATGGAGAACAAATAAAACAAAATAAAAAATGATTGGCAAAACAGGCCCTGCCCCCAAAATATCAAGTCACGGATGGGTTGTGGGTAGACTTCAACGTTGTCGTGGGTTTGAAAGAAATTCTGTCTTACGTGAGTAGCTCATCGCCCTCATCTAAAGTTTATGAAGCTTTTTTTTTTGTTGCTTCGCTCAAGCAGAACACGAAAAGGTAATATTAAAATGAACGTAGGGAGCATGCTGGAATTACTACAGAAATTGCGTAGCTTAAAAAAACGTCTTTCGACATTTTATTTGTTAAAAATTCAAATTTCGATCAATATGCAAGGGGAAACTCGAAAGGCAGTAAAAAAGACATGAACAGAGTGCTCTTGACAGATACAATGATAGGCAACTGTTTCATAGTTTGATGAAGATCTGCATTTCCCATTTTATTTTAATACCTCGTGTTTTGGCGTTTCAGCTAAAACGATAAAGCAACTAAGAACAATGTGGGTTTATGTTAATATTCAGACAATACTCATCGAGAGATTAGCAATGGCACTCGATAGTGCACATCACTCAAGCTAGAAGCAGTTAACTTATTACTAATCTTCTGAAAACAGCAAATAAAGCACGTTTCATTGTTTGGGCTGGAATCCACAACAATAAGCTTTCCAAGCTCAGCATAAACTCCACCACTGTTTTTTTTGACAAAAAAATCCATGAAAAGCATGGACATTTTCATGGCAACAAGCTTACATGGACAGAAACTTAAGTCCAAGATCAAACAAGAAATGATTCAGCATGGACCCAGTTGCGTATCATTTTAAGCAATACTTGTCAAGAGGACCTTTTGAGAAAGCTACATTTTTAAATTGAACTTTAATTTAACAAAAATGCCTAAGTCTTCAAATTTTACATCATACAAGTCCCTAAATATTCCATATCATCTTGATATTTCCTGATCAATTCTTTCTGAAGTTCAAAAAAAACCCATACCGATGCAAGTTAAACTAATTAAAGCAAATTTTAACAAATTACGAAAGCAACGGTCCATCGCCCAACACTCTTTAGAATTTTCAGTCTTTTACTGCGCTTTTGAGAGGTTGTGCTTTATATATCATACCAGCTAACCAACATCAATCACGTTTACGTGTAACAGAGCGAAACATGCATCTATAGAATGCAGGGACCAGTCATCATCGAAATAGGCAATCGATTAAATTTAGTCAAGCTGGGTCTCCCAAGCGTAAGGAACAGAAATTTCTTAAAATATACACCCAAATTTACAACCAAAACACAATTGTGAGCATACAAGGCAACAATATCTCCTATCTAATTACGGAAGCAGTTTTTTTTAAACAAATCGGGGAATGAGAGCTGAGCAAATCGGATTGCAAATTTTCAATAATCTCGCATCCATGGGTCTTATGTTGAAAAACTGGCATGCCATAGATGGGCCATTAAATATCATTCTTTACTTTAAATTATTTATTAAATGAACTGAAAACATCAGTATAATGCATTCAATCAAATACCAAGTTGCAATTGTTGCTAAAAATTATCTTAGGTTCGTCGAAGGACCCATAGGATTCGGTCTCAGATCTCAGTCATTACACTAAATGCTAACTGAAATGTATTTTTTTTGGTAAATATCACTGGGAAACTCAGCAACTTGGCAAATAATTGATACTACTCATCTATTAGCATTAACTTTCAAAAACCTTTTTATATCAGACTTTGTCAACAGAAGACCTAAGGAGGATTTATGCACACCTTTAGGAAATCTCATCGATTTTAATAAATGCTCCTGCAATCTATTTGGAAATTTTATCTCGATTCAACAAACTCGAATGAAATTTTTGAAAAGGGATATATATACTTAACCATAATGAATTAACAAACCAACTTACCATTCGGCATTGTTGGAGTTTTCTTAGTTTGAACTCTGGCAGTTGCATTATTGACCTAGACGATGCGACGAAGGGATAAAAAGTAAAATGCGGTATTAATACAGGTATTCGATTCCACGAAAGGGGCTAATTTCAAAATTTCAAAGGGATGAATGATTGGTGTTAACCAGAGACAGACAAAATACGACGAAAACTGTAAAACGGTGTTGAGTCATCATAAGACGTGGAAGTGATGGAAGTGACATTTCAGAAAAATATAATCAGGCCATTAACCGAGGTTCCAGCATTCGTGAATTTGCTTGTCTCTGATGTATACCATGTTTGGGGAAGGGATGGTGAGGTTGGATTGGGAGGGAATTGGTAGAAACGGGGGTATACACAGGGTAGAGTTCCTAACAAACTGTTTCACAGACTAAATCGTAAGATTTTAATCAAATCACGACTAATAGGCCACTGACTAATCAATCAATGACAGACAGCTTCGCAATGGCGAACTTGGATGGGGGTCAAGAAAAATAACCGAAGAAATGATTGAAATCAATTGGTGTGGTCAGCACATTGTGCTAATGTACAGTGAACTAAGATAAAATAGCGCAGTCGTATGTCAAAATATGTAGGGCTTATTATACTATGTCGTATCTGCTTTAGTTATACAACACTTGCCATTCTTGTGAAAGAGTACAAAACAACACGATGCTTTGTTCAACTGGTAGTTATCATACCAAGAAGGAAGAACATTTGCACCAAACCAGCCAAGGTTTGACCATTACAATTTGGAAAACTGCATTTCCTAGCATTTACTTATGTACTTTGAAATTATAGGTTGGAACAATTTTGATAATTCAGTTGGAACATTTTTGATAATTCAGTTGCAACTTGTTCTATTTGTAAATGTGCCCCTTCGCAGTCTAGGAAGGATCACATCAGTACAACAACAGACGTCCACTTATCGAAGTTTTCCCAACAGTGTTTCAAAAATGTGGTGAGTGTACTTTCCTAGATGCATTTCGGCCCTTGATAAGAGTGTTCTACATCAGCTTTAGTTTTGCTCTTGTAGCGCCATGCCCTTGGAACATGAGCATCGGGCTCGGCATCTACTTAAATCAAGAGGCATACGTTTTTGCTTCGCTAATCAACAGTGAATGAACCATCAAGCCCTCGAAAACGCTAAAAACGCGCAGCAGCAATGTTTACAGAGCGCAAACTTTGCTCAACATGCAAATTATCATGAGAGATGGGGAAACTTATCAAGGGTCATTGAATACATCCCTCAAAGGGGCTTCTAGATAAAACTGCGCAGCGCATTATCGATCATGGCGCATTTTAATGGTGACTTCTTCGAAGGCGCACATATACGGTGCTACGGCTCGGCAAAACGCTATAATCGCAGTAACCATCCACCTCAATCAATTACCCTGCATTTTATAGCTTAAACCCCTGCATCATTTTTGAAATTGCTCATAGATATGAGTAAAGCACTAGGATCACAGCAGCATAGCGCATCTTTCTGCAAGACCAATTGCTACTGACAGTTCGGTAATAATGCACCGAGCCGAATGATATGAAAGACATCGTATATTCTCTCCCGGAACTCACTGAACACACACAAACTCGACATCAATTACTTAAATAAGCATGAATATACCAATTTGCCAGCCACCGAGAGGCAAACCTTGCATATGAGGCTTACATGTCCATGTAAGTGCATCGGTTCTTTTTTGCCTATTATAATAAAAATGCACCCAATTTGGTTTACATTTTGTGATTCTCTTGCTTGAAGTTGCTTTGGTTAAGATCGATCATTGCAGACATCAATGTCAAGAATCATTGATGTTATTCGGCTTGACAACCCACTCACTGTTCACAAAGTGAATGATGCAGGACAGGTATATTTAAAGATAAAATTGGGAATATTGAGGATACATCACTGAATTGCCAAGGTTCTATTCTTTTTTTCAATACCAGTTGGCTCATGACAATTTGACAAACAACCTCCACTATAACGAAAAGCACACCACGAGCCAATAATAAAATACTCATCTTGCTCCATTCAACACATTCAAATGCAATATTGGTGTTTTTAAAGATTTAAAGCAATTTCAGTTGTGTAAAATAGCTCAGGGTACCCCCACAAATAAAATTTTCAACTTCCCTGACTTTTCCAGGTTTGAAAGCAAATTTCCCTGACCAAC
>JAUJYV010001226.1:0-20239 GCA_033995625.1 Ophyiulus pilosus
TGATCAGATTTTTATTTTTGAATTTAATTTTTAAAATGTATGACTTTTGCAAAATTTAAATCATAGTGTTCGGTTTTGGATTCTTATCATATACTACATTTGTTCTTTAAAATAAAAAAGGTATTCAAAATGTTGTAACCAGTTAAACAGTTTAGAAAAATTTAGCAGAAAAACTAAATTCAATAAATTTGAGCATTTAACGAGACGTGGTTCGAACCGGCCTACAAATAATTTTTATACACTGTAGCAAAGTAAAGATCAAAGGCTTCAAATGTTGAATTTTACCTTGGCGAAATTCCTTCCGATACTGCGCAGGAATACGAATTCAGATGGAAGAGTATCATAACCAAGTTGATAGGCAATTTCTTTGCGCACGTCTTGTAATGTCAATTCAGGTAAAACTCTGCAATCAAAAGGCATGAAAAAAAAACTTATGAAAATTCATTTGAAATGATGTCGCTTTTGAATGCGTAAAAAGGAAGAGATATACAGTTGACTTTTTATGGCAATTTTGCATATAAACAACGAAAATACTCGAAGGAAAATATACCGCAGAAAGGTGGATGTGCATATGAATGAAAAAAAGGATGAGATATTGTGGTAACTGCGGGGGTTTGGGGATAAACTATTATGGTGTAGAAAAAGTGCGCGCGTAGATGCACTCCAAATAGTATATAGATAAGAGGAATCATTATTTGAACTGAAAGCTAGTGGATTTGGTATGTATGACACGTTGCATCCATAAACGGAGGCTGAAAACCCAACAGTGTTGGAATCGAAGATGGAAGGGCAGGGTTCAGTTTGTGACAAAACTTTCTAAAACGGCACCCACTTATGAAACTAGATTATAGTCCAGCTTTTGGAATTGCCTGCGATTTTTATGTGATGGTCATCTGCTTTACTTGGTTTTATTTGTTTGTGATATGACAAGCTAGGTTTGACAAGGTTTTGGCAATGCAGTAACTCGCTCTGTGCACTAGTACAACAAACCGAATTGAACACTTCAAGTCTATATGCGATGACAAAAAAACGTATGATATGGTTACATCACGTGTAACTGCATATTTAAATACATTCGGAGTACATGGAATTTGAGACCCCAAGTGATAGAATTGTAAAGAAATTGTAAAGAAAAATGAAGGAACACTTCAACAAGTTACTCTTAGATTTCAATCAATTGTTCATCACGGAATTATTTAATTTGCCAATTTTAGTAAGATTGGCAAATCCCGGAGCAAATATACATAAATATATATTAGAAATTGGACATTTAGCGCTAGAAAGTGGTCTTGACTCACAATATTAATGCTGTATTGTCATCCAAAGCATTTCATTTTTTGGTACATACACAGTACATGTAATTAGAAATTCCTTTTCTATCTAATTTGAGCACTTCGCAATTATTCACTTAAGATCGCAATGACAATTGAGGAAAACTATAACATGGGGGGTTAAGTGATTCGCATATTTTCTTTAATATGATTTCCTTAGAAAGTATTACGATTCTTGCCTTTGGCTTCTAAATGATGATAAGCAGTTATAATTTTTCAGTTATTTGAAGCTTTCCTTTGGCGTATACTGAGAGTGTCCCGCGGTGAGAAGCAATATATAATTGGGGCCATAAGGCGCTCATTTACATATCGCCTGCAAGTATTCATTTGACGTTTTACGTCAGATTAACTAGAAATGCTAACCCGGAGCCCCTCGAAATTTAATTACTCTCGATAGTCACGATGTAGAATTTTAGTAGTTCTACTGAGTGATATTATGGCCTAGGGTCTGTATATAGAACATGTCAGGTTTTCTGAATTTGTGTGATTGTTGAAAATTACTACAGCAACATTGACATTCATAACTTTGGATGCATATTAAGCGAACGTTGGTTGTAAAAGTAATATCAGATGTCCATATTAGAGAGATTGAGCAAGCCAACGCCTTAACGTTAACCTTAACGTTAAAAGCCGGAAGGCAAGAACCACGCATGCGCACTCATGACGTTCAGTTAGTTGATTGGGTAGTTCAGTCCGTGGTTTCTCCCTTCCCGCCTTTAACGTTAAGGGTAACGTTACGGCGTTGGCTGGCTCAATCTCTCTATTAGTTAATTTTTTAGTTCAAATTCTCCTTTATGGTGTCGTATACAATATTGGTTTATAAGCAGCTATCAAAAATGTGAATCGTCGATCTATCTTTAAAATGGTGTCATGCTTAAGATAGATTAAAAAGCCAGTTCCTGGTAAGCAATGAACATTGTAATCTTTTCAGAAACGGTCTCAATCCCCAAAGAAAGACCAGTTTTCTAGAGTATGTGGATGGCATTTCCAACGTGACATGATCTCTATTCCGCTATAGGGAGTCAATCTATAAAGGCAGGCTGAATAAACATCAGAATTTCTGCAAGAAATTATCAACTCTTGAATGCACATCGAAGAGGAAAGAAAGTCGGTGTCTTTTGTTGCTAAAAGTTAAGCTTGAGAAAGGAGAAATGGTCAACGTTTGAGACAAATTGAATGCAATGCTTTATCAAAAGAAAAAGAAAATTGAGTAGGATTACTTTATTTCCGTATTGGTACAAGAGAAGGATGACAAAGGAGATCCTTTGTGATTTTCATGTTGTCCAATTATCTTGCCTGGAACATCATTTTTGATGATATGAATGGTTTCTTCCTGTGCTTATATATGCATAAGCTGGTATTATGGAGTTAAAATGAAAAGCATGTTTTTGATGCTTTTGCATTTTTGCCTTATTGGAAAATAGACTTGCTTAAAGAAGGAGAAAATAAAAACTTATATACGCATGCATTTTGTTGCTGCTTCTCGCAATTTGCTTTTATTTCATTCTTATTAAATATTTTTCCAACTGCTTTTCATCCGATGGATTTCTTTATTTCTTTTGAAATATTTCTTATGATGCTGTTGTAAATAACTGGCTTTTCTCGAGAAAGTTTCTCATTAACTCTTTACCTCGCGCCTTATTTGAATCCTTTTCATATCAAATTCCTCTCGTTTTTAGATGAAAATAACGATGCTGCCTGGGGACTTTTAGTCCTTGTTTACAGTGAAACTGTCACGAAACCCTCTACGTGTAATTAGTCTAGCAGCGATTATTAAAATCCCATTCCTACAAACATTCCAGCGAGCTTATATACGTTTATTCGTGTATTGTCTATCTTCTCTTGAAAGGTTTTGGTTCCAATGAAACTTATGACAATGCCGATATTTAATTATTCGAATGTAGGATCGTTGACTTTTATGTAAGTATTACCCTGATGAAAAACTCGTATATGTGGGCCTTGTTTGGACATAACGACCATATACTGTCCATGTATGGCTAATCTTTTGCTATATGAATTCGCACAAAAGTCAAACGGTCCCCCCTCGCAGCCTTGCGTGCAGCTTCCTATGTGCGCATGCGCACAACAGTCAAACTCCATGCCGCTGGAACTGTGAAGCGCACAGTTCCATACAAAGATTTTTGTCTAAACTGGGGGATGGCTACTGGAAGTTTAAAGAAAAAAGGACTCATTGAATCATTATATTAAATTTTATCGGTAATATGAAGTGGAAATAGGGGGTGCTGCAATTCCACAGTGCCTATATATACACGAGCCGCCACTGATCCATACATAGAAAACTTGACTATGTGCAGACCATTGCAGTTTTATGTGGTGAAATAACGTCCATACATCGCCATGTATGGCCCCATATATGACCTAAAATATAAGACAAATGGTAACGGCAAGGTATAGTTTCCACCCACCCACACATTAATGAATTATAGGTCACGTGACCTTTACCACACGCCCTTTACATATTTTTCAGCAGTGCTTTCAAGCAACAGGGCGGCATACAATTTTTTAATTTTATTTATTAAGTGGAAATTAACCCTTGTATGGAGACTTTCAGAGGGCAATTTTGATACGTATATTATTAATTGCTACAATCTTAAAGTAGGTAACTTAATTTGGGATTTAAGAAATGAATGGATTTCCTTTATTTAATATACGATTTACAATAAGCAAAGATTTTTATACATTCATCTTCATCGATCATTCCATAATTTTATTCATCCTTTTAGTTTTAAACTGCATTTGATTTATTACAGACAGAAATAAAACCTTCATGATACATGTATTTCACGGTGATTAAGATATAGCCAAAATGTGTAATCGTATATCATCAAGCAGGTTAAGCTGGAACAATATATTTTGTTGATTCAATACTAAAGTTTATAATTTAATTTGTTGTAGCACTTATAGGGGACTACTTCATATCTTCATTGTTTATGATATATGTTATGTACAGCTTACTCGTGTGTGGTTGTATATTTACCATGTAATAAAAAAAATGTACTGTACATGTAGTCGTACGACATGTAATGTCGTGACATTCGATAATCATTTCTTAAATTTCATTATGGTGATAAAGAACGGCTTATGACATCCCAAAAGCATTTTAATATTAATATGTGTATGAAACTAACTTTTCTTATATAAATTTTGAGATTTCGCGTCAGTATAGTAGCAGCCAAATTAATGTTAGGCGATGATGTTTCGCCAAGGATTTATATCAAAATGAAAAATGGATACAAAATTCCGTCTATTAAAGCCTTCGGTGTTCAAGCTTTTCGTTCTAAGTACAAGTGACTTAAATAATATAGAGGAATCTGATGTCGGGCAACGGTTTCCAAGTATGCAAATGATGCGTTTTTCTTATTAGTTTTCTTAAAATGCAGCATGGCTTCTCTTCTAAACGTGACTTATTGAATCCATGCTGTCCACATTAAGTACCAGTCTCAACGTTGCAATTCATGCATGCGCACCCTAAATGGCTTTTCGTGGAAAATGAAATGTCGCCAGGGCAGTCTTAACCCAGGTGATCAATGGCCATAATAAATTGCTACGGACAGTGACATTCGTGCCAGGCTTCGTGATACTACGTTTTCTTTGCACTGGTCTTAAAAACACTTCAATCCTTGTTAAGAGTAAGAGGCTTGCTTTTTTTTTCTGAAACGAATTCTGTCGGGTTTTATTTCAAAGAAATTTTAAGTTACGAATCCTTATTTTTATAAGAGGCATGCTTTATTAAATTCTTTCGAAAACTTATCATTAATAATTGCATTATAGCTTTGCAAAGATTTGGAAGATCTGCTACACCCTTTAAGACTTGTACGCTACAAAAATGGTACTAAATTAGACATGTTCTTAAATATTATCATACATATATGATGGTACCCACCCGTATTAGCATTTGATGATGCATATGTGGTTTATCAGTATCTAATTAAGGCATATGCATGGCCATATATAACTCACCATTGCATTATATAATGCACATGATTAAACATGATCCAGTATATGGCACACATTGGCATACATGCGATTCATGTACAGTAGGCCCGCTTAATTGGACAGTGACCCGGTAAGCCGAAAATGTGCAATTAACCATTTTATGCAATTATCCGGTCACAACTCCATACAAAAGTTGCACATGGGGCTTCTAAAACATGAGCATTTATAGGGTGTGAAATTATCTGGGTTCACATCATGTACAAAGCATAGGGCAGAAGTTCCTGGCATGGAGAATATGTGCAATTATCTGGTCTGTGCAATTAAGCGATGTGCAATTACGCTGGTTCGACTGTATATGGCATATCAAGAGCTTTTGTATTGCCCATACATGTCCATATAATAATTCTCCACTCAGGTTATGTTAATTCCGGTGAGTTATTTATATTAGGGGCAGCTACTGCTCCTAATATAGCATCATTAACATGACTAAACATAACTAAACATGTCGCCTTTGAATTCCATTTATATCAAATAATCCTTGAATCAAGAAACACATATGCAGAAATTACGTTTTGCCAAATACAAAAGCTTCGCTGTAATGTACAATCCCTCCACACTTGTGGACCACTCTGTATATTTTTATTTATAAAAAAGTTGTTCCATTAGACATAATGTTTAAAGTTTCTATTATGATAACAATCAGCAAAAAATAGCATCTCATGAAATTGATTTAAGTGATTTTTTTCCTTTATGAAGTGAGTCATGTCGGTGATATTTTTTAAATAATTATTTTGTATTTATCTCTTTTCAACCCACCCTTTTATGCGACCTCATTTATTCTTATCAATTCTTATTCTTTTTTGTTCGCATTCTCGCTCTCTCTCCTCCCCACTGCTCTTCTCTATAAAAGCCCTGACTTATTTTTCATTAAGTTGAGACTTCCATCATTAATGCAGTTTTTTTGAATTTTTTGGTATTTTTTACGCAAATCTTGGTTGGTGTCAATTTTTGCGCATCTCAACATGCGATAATAGGCATTTAATATCCTGAATCCTGCCCCGCAAATTATGAATCAAATGTATTAGAAGCTTCCAACTCACTGCCTTTTAATAGGCGTTTTTACGAAAATTTCATTTTGAAAGAGAAATGTGAAATCAATTTCTGCACTGAGGGGAGCTATAGACCCTAATGGATTTCATTTCCCTTTCTACTTAGTATTTTTTTTTTAGAAAAAAACGGCAATGTTGCACGACATACAACATTATTTTTTTCAATACCTATCGCATTAACACAGATGGCGCTGCCACCGTTAAATTCCACTCTATAGTCGAATCATGAGATATTAAGACGAGAAATACTGGTTTATGGCACAATACACCATAAAATACATTAGGGGCTTTCAGTTCAAATAACCGTAACATTGCAAGTGTCAAATTTAGAGTTAAACATATACTTAAAAAACTACTATGAATGTCACTAAAGCAGGATGTAATTTCGTATAACTTTTTTGAAGTTAACTTCAAATATTAAAATACAGTTGTTGAACATTTACAAGTTCTATTGTGTATTTTATTAAATTGGTAACATTGCTTTAGTGTGTAGTTTATATCATACTGTTTTATTTATCGCAATGTATTTCTAGCATGGAGCTTTATAAGTGGCTATTTACTGCTTAGATTTCAAAGGGCTCATTGGTTGATTTATTTCCCCATCACACTTGTTGTCTCTGCCACGTTTAATTCAGCGTTAATGTTTTATTGCTACCATTGCATCTGTACTTTCAGTCTTAATCATGAGACGTGTGCTGAATCCATTTTTAATTGGTTCAAGCAGAATAAACATAGACTGTTTTGGTCTCTTCCTTTCTACGTGCTGATTATTATACATTCCAGTATTCCAGTTTGATCAAATATATTCTTGTCATATGTCAGAAACATTGAAACAGAGCGCATACAGCGTCATAGCTTCAGTTCTTAATTTCCATCCGCATTTTTTAGGTTTTTTTTCTCACTACATTTAATACTGTATAGTATACGTAATCCAATTTCTCTTTTTTACGTTTTCGTCATCGAGTCATTCGCCTCATCTTCGTCGCGTGTTCCATATTTATCGTGTCGTTGAAAAATGTTGTAGGACTCCTTATTGTCAAATATTAGTGTCAACCCCCTGCTAATTCTATGCCTTTCTCGTTGTATAATTTCTGCCCCTTTTATTTTCAAACATGTATTTCTCCCTTTTCTTATTCATCCCCCGCTTTCTTTAGCTCCAGTTCCGAATATATTAAAATCCTGGCGTAATTACTATCATTATGAGCGTCATTTTTCCTGCCTCCCCACTTGACTCCTGCGTTTTATTTATGTATGCAGAGCGCTCTAAGGTCTATAGACCACGTTGCTTCCTCCCAGCTCTTGCTTTTCAGCCAAATGAGGCATGCGTATGCATGAAAAAAGACCCAAATTCCTTCAGATATCTTCAGATTGTGTGCCGCTGACACGGTATAAATGTACGAGAATTAGAGTACAAAGGGCTGCCTGATGACAGTCTTTGAAAATGCAAAGCGCAATTAAAAACTCAGCTTGTCAGCCTTAGGAATTCCTTAATGCCACCGCTAAAAGCTATCAAATGTTCACATTTTGTCTGCCCTAGGTTTCTTTAGCTATTAACCAGATTAATTTCTTCGCAGAATCATAAAACGGTCTTAGTTTTTTTTTCTTCTTTCCTAGCCAGCTTATTATTCCCGGGCAACAGCTAAAGATTTTCATTGGGCATTTTTCTACTTACTGCACGTGCACGAAGGGCATTTGTGACCAGATGATGGGCGTATCAAGCGAGTATTAATAAGCGTATTCGTAATCCCTCTGGCATTAAGGGTTAAATAGGTCATTAAGGCGTCGCGCAATTTCATGCAGATATTCTCGGTTTCGACTTAATGCTAATAATTGACCTGCATGAGGGAATTTTATATTGGTTATTATATGCTCGTAAAAAATAGCTTTCTCTAATATGAAATGTTTGGGTATTGATTTTCATATGAGGAACCAACCTTAAGACCTAAGGAAAAAAATAAGAAATGTTCATATTTCTATATCTTTTGGTCTATTTTAGGTACTTTTCATTAGTCCCTTCGGAAACCAACATTATGAGGTTTCATCGATTGTGAATGACAGCTTTATATATTTCTGGGAACTATGTTTGATTTAAATTGAAGACGGCCATCTTGTTTTCGAATATCGTATTTCTGTCTGCCTCTTAATTCTGTTTCGATTTTCTTTTCATTTATTTTGACATGCAAACATTGCCGTATGTTGAAACTAACCTTTCAGAGAGCAGTAACTAACGTTCTGGAAATATTTTTTGTTTGCATTTTTATATTGTCTATAGCATATCATAATGTTAATTTATGCGTTAATGCTTTTAAGTAATTTTCCCTTGGGTTTTCACGGTGGAAAAGTTTGCGCTAAGTTTTAATCGTAAGCTAATATATCCTGCTAAGCCAGAATATAAGCCTCAATGTGTTTGAGTGGTTTCTTTTTTTTTATTTTCCAGGAAATCCAACACGTCCATTATTTTTTCCAACTTATAATGCAATGATATTCTCTTTGACGTCATATCATTGCTTTGAAGTTCATAATGAAAAAAAGCTAGATTTGGAAGAAAAAAATTATATTGCGAGCGTATATTAATTACAAACAATGTAATTATTTTAAGGTGTTCTTCTAGAATTTCCATAAATTAAGCAGAAAAAAATAGAAACCTTATAAGATAATAAAATAGCACTTTAATGTAAGGTGGAATGGTGATGAAGTAATTTGATTGGTGGAATTATTCTTTCAAGGGAATTTCATGACAGATTATGACAAGAATCTTTCTGAAATATTCGTAGGCGTTATAATTACACATCATCAAGTTGCGTATAAATTTAAATAGCATTGAAATAAATTTAAATATAAATTGCATTGCAAGCATTGGGTTTATAGTATTTCTACAATATACAAACTGGAAAGTTACATGCACTTTTATTTACTTTAGTTTGGTTATTTGCATGAATATCAATAATGTTTCAATATTTCATTAATAAAGTATATATTACTATGTTTATACTCGTATAATACTTTTGTTATGTTATACATGTGTATATGATAGGCAATATTCAAATTCTTCAATTTGAGGGAAACGATACATTTCCTAAGTTATATATGGACATGTATGGGCCATAAAATGTCAAATGTGGGGTATATATTTAGTGGGGTATATACATAGACATGTATTGCCCATATTTCGACATTATGGGGTGATATATGATGATTAGACCACACATAGCCAGTGATGGGATTGCGATGCAAGCAATCACTGCTAACTTTGGCGTGCTGCGGGGTTGCCTGTTACAAACTTTTCAGGGGAAACTTTCTCAGGGATAAACAAACTTCCTTACAAAAAAGTAGACGTTGTTTTCAAATACACACATGAAATGTATTAAATTGTAAGTATTTTCTTGTATAATGGAATATTTAGCATTTTCAAAAAAGGGATGTTTTCGAATTTAGCTGTATGACAATTGAGGTCTTAAATACTGACCGCCTCATTATCTTTAATGCTCACGGTTCTTATTTCTGGATTACCAAATATCTTAAGTTGAGTAATGCCAACGTCGTCGTCTTTAATGTTTATCGTAAAATCAGTTTCTAATAGCATTGCGTTTATAGCATATTCATTCTTGTCATCTCAGATTACTCTGATGGATATTGATGACACGAGTTATCCGAGATTCATGCATAATCAATTAAGATTTCAGGTTCCATTGTTTTATAAAGTGTTGCAACAATTGTGTTTTTTTCTTCGGCTGGACTCAACAGCAAACTTATCTAAAAATCTGACCATCTACAATTGTAGTGCGATAGCAGCCCGAGTCGATTGGCTAAATTGCTAATAAGATTCTTGTCATGATGAATCCGCGCCTGCCCCACGTCACTTTTTCACTTTCTTCCCTTAAATGAAGATAATCAAATTAGTTGAAAGACCCGCCACCAGCTGCGCCAGGATCTCTTACTTAATTTCACGTGCGGATAAAACATTAAACGCGTAGCCTTCATTAATAGTCTGCAAATAGCATCTCTCTGAAGAATAACTTTCCTCTCTTGGACCTCATGTATGATGCATTGCTATGCCCTCCAAAACTTCGACTCACAATACAATTAGAGGTGAATAGAAGGCCCTCGCCTAGTTGCGACACAATTGCATGGATTTATGGACCAGGTGGTCTTTCTACTAAAATTAAGGAACACAATGCGCTATTGAAGGACTCAGACCTTATGGTGCTCAAATCAAAGTAAAATGTAATCCATCTTGTTGTTTGATAAGCATGTTTGTAGGACAAACATTCCAGTTAAAGAAAGAATAATAAGCAATTGAAGTAGAAGAAACGTTTGTTAGGAATTGAATGCTTTTGATGATTTTGGAAGTTTACTACAATATTCTGAGACCAATCGAAAACATAACCATTATCTTTTTTTCAGAAAATGATGAAAAGAGGATAAAATGAAGGGTCAAATTTGTGTTACATGACACGACAAGAATAACTCAATTTCCTTTACTTAAATCGTGCATACAGGGTGAATCGAAATTCCTAGCCACCCAACTTTTTTTCTTAAATCTTAGTCATGAAAATTCTGTTAATGCAGTTAAATAGGAAGTCCACTAGATTTTAATTTTTTTAACTACGACTATTTGTTCATGGAAATCCACATAATAACTTTTGACCCGTAAAACTTAGAACAAAATGTCAAATTACGAAAAGGAAGAGAATGGTATTTTTGTATGAAATCAACTGTTTTCGTCTTCATTGGCAATTATTTAAAGTTGTTAGAATGTTTTTAAGAATTGAGGGAAGCAACAAATGGTAACTACGCTGCAGCACAGTACTGTGCTGCAGTGAAGCGAATAAGGACCCACTTATGGCTAAATTTGGTTCATACATGTCCATATATGTATAGCTTTTCCACCCTGGCAAAATGATCAACAGTAAAAATGAACGACTTTGTTAACATGTTCAATCTCATTAGGGCCCTGATTAAACCAGGATGGGATTTCATAGACTATTTAGTGTCTGGTCTTTCCCTCTCATAAACAATATTTGTAATGTTTGTTCTATTTCTTGTTTGTTTACCAGATATTACCACATATTACAAATGTTTGAACTGTGTTTTTATAAAAAAATTTAAGTTGCTTCAAAATTATGCAAGGGTCATCTGCACTTCGAGCCTGGTTTAAATATTGGTAAAAGTTGTTAAACAAAAAATAAAATCTTAGTTAATGCAAACATTTTTGCTTACTTAATTCAAGTAATCAAAGTATTTCGAAATGTAAATCGGAATTATAGTATTATTCTCCTTATATAAATACAAAGAGTGAAGTAGTCATTTTTCATAGCGTCCAATATTGCAAAGGAAAATTTCGATGAAAATGTTTTTAACTTTATCTTTACAAACATTGATCGCATTATCTTGCCTTGTGAAGCAAGTATTAATTTTGTTAAACACAATTTATTCGTATTTTCGAAAATGCTTTTTTTAGGTATAGAGGGATTCTATATAACCCCTAGGGTGGGGCAATGGTCTAGAAAAAAGGATAATTAATACTAGTGCCGCGTCGTCATCATTGTTTTGTTGTACCATTATGAGTTTGCGCCATCCAAAGACCTGACCAACTGGAGCGTGAAATTTGTCATGAAATGCAATATTCGCAACGATAACATCCGTTTTAGATCTTTCTGAAAGCTCTTGCTCAAAAACTTGGAGACTTTTGCAATGAAAAACGACATCCGCACATCCCAATTCTTGTACCTTATTATACCATAAAGAAGATTCATTTCCTATTCTTCTCCTTAACGTTGGGCTACAAGATGCTTTTCCAAGGAAGCATCATGTGGCCTATTTACGAATCTGAAGTTCTTTTGTTTGGCCGTCTTATTGGGTAAACCAAATCTCTTTTAACAAGGTGCTAAGTATACAAGTAAAGGTGATCAGCTACAATAAATCTTCGTATTAACTGCATTCCATTTTCACCATTCATGGGCACCTCTCGGATATTCGATACCAAGGGCTATATTGGGGTTTAATCAAGGATAGGCTATTTTTACTGAATGTGTTAACAATGATTTATTAACAACAGCAACAAATAAATGTTGTAAGTTTGAGAAATTTTTAAAAGATGCTTTTAAGTGCCTGAAGCAATGTGCCAGTATTAAAATTTTGGCTGAAGATGTCACTACACATGTCGATAAATATTCAGACGTGTCCAATTTCTGATATATGTCCATATTTATACAAAAATCTGTGTATGGAACTGTGCGCTTCACAGTTCCAGCGGCGTGGAGTTTGACTGTTGTGCGCATGCGGGAAGCTGCACTCAAGGCTGCGAGGGCGACAGAGCACTGTCGCTCCCACAGTGTCGACCGTTTGACTGTTGTGCGCATGCGCACAAAATTTTCTGGAGCATCACCCTTCCTAATTTTGTCTACGACCCGCCATTGCATATAATGTAACGCCATATAGAAGCATGTAGTATGCCCTTTACATATGTATTATCTCCAGAGATGAGATGGTGAGATTTATGGTAATAAGTACCAACAGTATATAGTGAACATGGTCTCGCAAGATATAGCTTGGCTACTACGTGAATATAAAGGATTTAATGTACGGTATATGAGACATAGAAAATGCGTTGTGATATATATTTTGTCGTCCAAACCAGATTTTCAAATACATTCCCTGTAGTATCTTCCAATGCCACATACTTGTAAGCCATCGGAAGATATATAGTATGTTACAATGCCATTTACGATTATTATCGTTATTTAAGAAATTTCTCTATGATCTCTTTGCCATTTTCCGTTTACGAGCCACACAAGAGCTCGGTAAGAAAAACGCAATGTGGGGCGAACCAATAAATAAAACAAGATCGTTACGAAAATATTCGTATGAATAGTTAATAAGTGCGCGCATTTATCGTATTTATTATGCATGACTATAGATAGAAGGATAAAAAACTATGTTAAGACGACGGATTACTACGGTTCTGTGTAAAGAAAAAAAAAAGTAAAACATTCGTAAAAAGGTATCGTGCATCCCATTAAAAAGTTTTATTTAATCTGCCATGTTAATGGGTTGCAAACCCTGGCGTCTTGGCTTTAGCATATCGCAGTTTAACATTGGTTTGCCCTCGTTAGACGAGATAAGCTGCCATGTGAAACGGAAGCTGGGTCAGAGCCTAAAAAGATCGACCCGTGTTAATAGGGGATTATTTTTGATGGTGATTGGCACGAAGATGAAGGGGATTTCCACATGGAATTTGTAATGAAAAGAGCTGGATTCGCTGTAGGAATTTTTCCCGTTTTCTCTTTACACGGACCAATATTGCGTGCTATGAAAGGCTATTGGCTTTAATGTCATTATCTTCGTTTTATTAGAACTACTAATCTGGAAATGGTTCATAAAGAGAAACACAATTGAATCTTTTATCCTTGAATCTATTGGAATTTGTACGTATTGAAGTCGAAACATGTTTGAACATATATTTCATGTACCAAATACTGAAGTTATTTCTCTGGACTATTAAAAATGCAAATTTTCTGATTGCAATACAATGATACCATTGCCAAAAATCTCAATATTCCTTGTAATATTTCATGATGAAAACATGATATTGTTTATCTCAAGTTTTACTCGAATACGTATTGATTGGTTTCCTCGTTTACTTTTATAATGTCATGTTCCAACTCACCTGAAGGAACATGTCATTTCATCCGATCATGTTTGGGGGTAATAACCATGACGTCAGGCCCAAATAAGCCCTCTTCTTCAGGGTGTGAATATAAAGCAAGAGCATGGCCCACTTTGTCATGTAATCCAAAGGGCTTATTCCTACAAATAAGTCCATAGAACAAACAATTCCACCAGAAATCCGTATTATTGAAAGTGGCATCCATTAAAAAATGCATGATAAAAATGTGTGCATGTGTATGTATAGTGTATACTGTACACGTAAGCGCATAGGGCTTTCAGACGCCTACTTTAACTCGTTATAAGGCGGCCAAAGTCCAAACTGCCTCCAAAGCCGGTCATTATAATGATCAGACAAATCCTTTTCCAGGTCATTTGCTTTTGGGCTTTGGTTTTAGGTGTGTTTCATCCATTTCTATTTTCATCTGTCTTCTTTCCCTCTTTTTTTTCGTTATATTTATCATCCTTATCTCTTATCCGAATACTTAACAATAGGGGAGCTTGAAATACTACAATAAGGTTCTCCTTTTCTCTGGATTTGCTTCGAATTTCACAAGGGTTTTTGAAATCCAAGCAGAAGACTCATTTTGGGGAAGAAATAACTCGAAAAATGAGTCGCAAATGCTCGTTAGGTGCTGGAGCATCAAAACGATTTGGAACCATTATACATTTTTGGATGATGAGGGAAGAGTATTAAAAGTTCATGTTTTCAAGTCTAGTCACCCTTAGTGAAAAACAATACATATACGGACGATGCATTGGCATATCTGAATCATTCTTTATTATATTGATTAGACCAGAAATTAGGAACATTTAGATATACTATGAATGTACATTTTAGAAAATTGCCTCTAAATTTTGTTTGTGCAAGTCATAAAATGTAAATACACCAACAAACAGCAAAATATTGCAGATACACTCCTGCAGTACTTTGAACAACAAGAATTATTTGAATCATTTGTTCCCAAGTGTATTTTATTAACACTATTTTTTTAGATTCCGGTTTAACCGGCTCTCTCCCTTAACAAACCGATCACCGGTCCCAGCCATGACGAATAATAGGGGTTCTATTGTACTTACTACAAGAAAAAGAAATTGCAATAAACCATGTGAGACGGAAGGAAACAAAAGAGCTCTACAGAAATTTCTTCTATGTTTGGTCATTGTTTCTAGTGAAATACGACTTTAAAATATTTTTTCAGTATAAAATTCTCCAAACTTTTGTGCTATTAGTTAAGGATAATTAATGCGAGTTGAAAAATACGATCCTTTTGCAGCGTAATTTGCTGCCAAAACTAGTACTGCAATCATTTATGTGCTTAAAGGTTGGCTTATAGTTAGGCCTAGTGTGGTCACGGCAATTAATTTTAAAATTTATGGTGGGATTAAAATGTTGGAATGTCGAGGCATCATTCTGCACATTGCTCATGCCGTGACTACTACACATTTATAAACTTTTTCGTGCTACTAAATCATTCATATTTTGACTAAAATTCACATTAAAATGTAATGACATGTAAATTACATTAAATTCGTGGGTTTTTTTTTACAGAATATCAAATATATTCTTATTTATGAAAATGGAGAAAATATTAATTTTTTTGTATTTTTAAATTTGCACATCCAAAGTTGGAGTCAAATCTGTATATATTTTAAATATCTTAGCGAATCTATTGACAGCACTGAATGAGTTTGCTGTACACACATACATGTATACAGTATAAGTAATCTGTATACCGATAAAATTTCGTTATTGTTGGTTCCAAATACAGTGATACCTCGGTTCACGAACATAATCCGTTCCTTGACCCTGTTCGTGATCCGAATCAATTACAGTTAATGTAAATCCAAGTTATCAACACTTGTTGTAGGGACTCTACTGCACCTACGCGAACTGGGCGAACTGGGTCAGGTGCGCTACGTGTGTTTGTGTTCGTGAACCGAAACATCGTTCGTGAAGCTAGGTTAATTTTGTTTGCAAATGGTGTTCGTAGACCGATGGTATCCCTGTGTAATCCAAATAGATGAAGGCAAGTTTTCTGGTAGCCAACTTAAAAAAGCTAGAGAAATATAGGTGAAAAGTTGTGCATTGATATATTCGACCTCGTAGAATGAACGTTGATTGGTTGATATTCTCGCCCAAACATTGTCGTTGCTGGAATTGTGTCTGTACAAGGTTTTGCTTCGTTTTTTCGCTCATAGGTTTCTGCTTACCTGCTAACTTTAATTCATCGATTTCTTTCGTTTTTTCGTCTTATTGTTTAACCTATAAAAACCTCCTCGAATGACAGATGTAAGAATTGTGTGACTCGAATGAGAAATGAGGGACTTTAGCGCATTTGACTCATCTTTCATTTTCATTTCGCTTTTTATTTGCACTTTCGTTTACCCTTTTTCTTTATTTTTCGCATTTATTTCTTTTTTCCTTTGAGTCTTGGACAATTTCAGTAATAGTCACAGCTATTGGATATCGCAATGTCAAAATTGCTCGGCTTCAGTGACAGAAACCGCGCAGTAAAGTATGGATTCAACAGAAAATCAAGGCGAAAAATGGCACTCGCACTATAGACACTTCACTGTAGATTGCAATTGTTCCAAGTTGCTGTGGTACTTATACAGCTTAACTAGCTTATGTCAAACCTTTGCGATTAGTCAAGGTATCATTTATTTTTACACCGATACATGTAATGATATCCCGTGTAAGTAATCCTGTTCAATCGATTATTCTATACAATAATCCACGTTTTACACGCCCTCTATTTACGAGGATTCGCTTTTACACGATTTTTGTGTATGTAACGTTTTATTTTATCTCCCTATATTGGAAATGTATTCAAAACATCTAATTGAGTCTTTTCTGTGTAAAATAAATATTTCTACTTACTATATTCTGTAAACCTAACCTAACCTGTCAGACTCTTTTGGTTCAGTATAGTCAATTTGATAACTGTAATATGTAGTATGTAATTTAATTTTATATTTAATGTAAATGATTTGTTTTAAGATTGTTTATATATTAGAAAATCAATAAATCCAGTAAACATACGTGAATAAGTGTATCCCTGTTTAATGCTGAAAGGGCTTCAGTTGGCAACACTGAATTTTTGATTTCCATACTTTAGAGCTCGTCTATGTTGAGAGATTTTGAAAATGGGAAATTATAGATAAATGGGAGAATATGGTTTATAAAATTCTATTTTAAACTGTTCAAACTGTCCGAGCCTCATGGTGCCATCTCAGATGTTCACTTTCCTGTTCGTAGCTTGTACAAGACTGTGATGAAGACAGAAGGTGATACAACAACATATTATGGAAGCATGTGAAGCTGTATCAAGTGTTCGTATTATATTGTCTACTTCATGTCATACTTGTCATTCATGTTTAGTTTCTGCCAGATTCTATCTTATTATCTAAGTTTCTAAGTTTTACGACTATAGCTATCTCGCATCTACTTATTAACAAGACCAAACATCTTTTGTTTAAAGTGGTACTTCATAGATGGCGCTGTTAACAATTCGTCTTAAGGTTATAAAAGGGCTTGTACAATCAACCTTGTATTTGCTCGCCTTTCTCAACACGGATGTTTGAATGTGGTCCTCTTTGCAAATCCTTTTGAAATCATCTTTCTGTTGATGTTCTAACATTAATTAGGTCCACTGAGATTGAATTAGAAGGTTGGATTTTAGCCAATTGTTTTTCGTCATCCTCGTGATCTTTTTCGCCTGGTGTTCATTTCTTCAGGTGTGTACGTTAGATTATCGGAGGCCGGAGGCAAGAACAATAGTGCTTATTATTGCCCCTCTTTAAGTTTTACTTAATTAGTATCCAGTTCACGGTCCACTGGCCTATAGTATCCCGGCAACCATTGCTTTAAATTAATGAGCAACCATCCATGGTTTGCCTGAGTCAGCGTTTTGCTTAGATTTGGGATCAATTACCACGCCATACGGAGGGCAGACGCGGAAAGAAATTGAAAATTAATGGTTTTTATTCGCGAAAATCCACAATATTAAGACGTCATTAATATATGCGTTGAAGACACAATAAGATTTCTTATCGAAACTAATTAGCGCGTGGGATGCTTTTAGTGGGCTTTGTTGTAGCTTATGTCTCTTATCTTACACGTGTTGTGAAATTACAATGTTCACTAGCTAGATTGTATGAAGAAAAGTTGATGTAGACTTGTATTAGAAAATGGAAAAACAAAAAAGATGTATGTTGTTTGTTAAGGTCTTTAGTTTCTTTTGTTAGTCTGTTGAAATTTATAAGCCCCAGAATAACAGAAAATGCATCATTTACATGTAAAGGCAATCTATGTATATTACATTCTCTGATTGCTAAGCTTTCTTGAGGATATTAGACAGTTTGAGCATGCCACACGTCTTTATACTTTCCTTCCCGCAACGCATGCGCACCCATTACGTTCAGTTAGTTCATTGGGTAGTTCAGTGCGTGGCTCCTCCCTTCCCGCCGCTTACGTTAAGGTAAGTATAAAGACGTGTGGCATGCTCAAACTGTATATTATGAATTTGTGAGATTTAATTCATAGCAATAAGTAAAACAAGTAATGTGAGATTGCAATAAGGAAAAGATGTTGTTTTATACAGTTCGTTAATTTCATGATGCAGTAAAATCTTCACTAACTCCAATAAAAGAACACGTGTGCAATTGCTGAGACAACCTCAGACGTGTCCTAATGTTAAAATACATTTTCAGAATTTCATTTTGTGTTTCGGGTGGCAAAGTAAGGCAACCCAAGCAAGAAAGAAACTGTTTTATATTCACTTTTCAAGTGTTTTATAAAATATTTATTGAAAAGAGAATGGAGATTAGGTTGGAAGGTGCATTGCCATTGCTTAAAATTCGTATTGTGTAGCGACTATGAATTGCAAAGATTGTGTGAAAATCGAAAAAAAAAATATTTTCAGACATCTTAAATAAAAAGGATGAATAAAACTTTTTGCTCATACCTGTGCAGCCAGATCGCCGTCTCCAAACGGCGACTATAGCATTCAACTATTCGATTTATGTTCAAAATCGTCGCCCAGTTTGCCTACCGGGAGTTTTGTGATTGTCTCTTGCGTTTGTCATGACCATAAATCAATGAAGTTCATTGATTTTTAACAATCTAAATCTAGGGCATATTTTCACCTTTTGTCACATTTTATGCTCGCAAATCGAATATATTTATGTTATCGTTTATTTCATATGCGAGGGATGGAAGGTAATGCAATGCTGTTATGCAAATGCAAACTTTCATTGTTTTTTACGACTTTTCTGTCAGCCTTAATAGGTATCCCTCCACCTTGAAGGCTAGACCATCACAAACCGCATTAAAGAGTGTCCATCAGCATGCTGCCCTCAACTTCCTCCTGCTCCATAATCAGGTGCCGTTTCCATGGCAACGTCTACCAAATTTGTCCTATTGTATATTTGCATTTTATATAATAAGAAAAATCTTGCATCCTGGGAAGAATGTGATTGTGAATCAACCACGTCTACAAAGGCATTACTGTGTCTTGCTGTTGGCATATGAAAATAGTACAGTGTGCTCGATGAATTTTTTTACTTACAACACATATTTCTGCTCTTGCTGCCACTTCAAAATTATCTTAAGTCACCATACATGTACTATGATACACTGATTAACCATCAAAACCAACGAACTAAAACGTAAAAAAACTTTGAAGTGTCTAATACAGCCATGCGACTCCATATACCCATATACTCCATTCCCATTCCTCATCGACGTTTAACTATGGTCCATCATTGGCTAAATATGGTCCATCATTGGCGAAATATAGTCCATATACTTATATTACTGTGTATGGCCTATGTATGATCATCAATGGCCAATGTGACCATCAATGGCCAATGTGATATCGACCATCAATGGCCAATGTGACCATCAATGGCCAATGTGATATCGACCATCAATGGCCAATGTGACCATCAATGGCCAATGTGACTAACAATGGTTGTGTATGGCTCATACATATGTACATACACATGTATATATTTTCCACTTCATTTTAAGCAATTTTTAAGGTAGTAATATTCATTTTATATGATGACAGCATGATTCATATTTCCAGATCGTGATCATAGAAACGATTAAATGAAAATTTCCCAATAATCCCAACAAACAGCATGCCATTTCACGTCATTCACCCA
>JAUJYV010001227.1:0-20237 GCA_033995625.1 Ophyiulus pilosus
TAAATGCTTAATTGTTAATTGCTGATCCTAAATATTCTGCGAGGGTAAACATTAGAACGTAACTCTTGTTATATTACTTGTGAAAAATGTCATGGTTATCTTGAATTCATTGCAACTGCATGGCTGAACAATTTTTTTACTTCTGCAGTAATGCAATAAACCGTAAACTTTAAAAGTGAAAGGCATATAAAATTCCAAATGTTCCCATTCGAATTTTATTCAATGCAAATTTTTTTTCATATAATAAACAAATTTGCTTTGAATAAAATGCATAAAAATACATTAAAATGTTTACCTCCAAAAGATTTCCTAGGGATGATGAAGCACATATCTGAAATAAGAGAAATTTATTTTAATTTACGATAGATCAGTATTTTCTTCACATGAAAAAACGAAAAAAATTTGATAATACTAATGAATAACAATGCATATTTTATATTTCCAAAATGTCCCGTATTTTTTAAGTAAACAACTACAAAGATACAAGAAACCTTTTTTTTTATTTCAGGTTCATCCAAACTTTGGGATTCTTAATACCAGTCCAAATGGCTTCAAAATTAGTATTTCAAATAAGTTCAAGATAACATAGTTTTAGAATTTTCATCGTTAAGACATTTTCCAAACTTTCTTCAAAAGGACTTTAAGACACACATCGAAAATTCATGGAAATAAAGGATCTGAAGATTTTTAAGTTTGCTTCTAACGATTAGTAAAATCAATATTCAAGTTTCAACATGTAGGCAGATAAACATTATGGACAAAATAAATCAAATATTAAATATTTGATTTCCAAATGTAAATAACCTCCCTTTTTGTGTAAATTGTATTCCAAAGAGCTCACTGTTGAAGGCAGTCAAGATTTCTAAAAGCATGATAAGTAGCAGCTAAGTAGCTGCTAGTGAGAGTAATTTATCAGAATTTGTTTCATCATAACTTGGTTTTGGTGGGATGAACTTGGTTGAACAAGATTGCTTGTTCGCTTATGCCATCTGGTGATACGAAGCTGTACTATTCTACTGGCAACATTTTCAAAGACATCTGGAACATACAGAAATGCTTTTTCCTTCCCTTGATAAGTCAGAATTTGCTTGTTAATTACCAAATTATCTTTACAAAACGAAATTAAATTTATGAAGTTAATAAAGGTTTAAGAAATCTGTGAACCAATCGTTGCTTATTAGCAGAAAACATACGAAATATTTCATTAAGTTTATCATACTCGTATTTCAATGTATACCAAAAATGTTTACACATGTTCATATCAATTTTGTGCAAACATGCGCCTTTCTACTTTTGACAAGAAATGCGTTATGAAATTTTGATTCAATTACAACGATTTATACAATTCGTTCATAACTGCTGATAATAATATTATTATAATAAAAATAATTTAAGAAAATGTATGCAAGGTTAAAATAAGTTTGTAGCAACGACATTTTTGAATGTCTAGAAAACTTTTCACTCTTTTTTAAAATGGAAAACGTATTGTTATGCTGCTATAGAAAACACAATGGCACAACTAATTAAAGGAATATTGTTAGAAAATATCATAAATTTCAGCACGCATATCTCTATGCCAGTTACCATAGAAGGGTGGAGCGTATCCTACTGTGTTTCCATAGGTCAAATGTAACGCGGTAAAGATAAGGCAACTATTCCTGGAATATGTATCTCCAGGAGTCAGACACTTGCACATTAAATTCAATGTAATATCATTTATTCTATTAAGTATTTCGGGTGGCAGGCAATAACCATAAATAAATGTGGACGTTTAATTCTATGAAATATTTTTTACTCTTGTTATAGCAAGACAAATGTTGTCTGAAGCCCTAATACATATATTAAACTGAAATTCAGTGAGAGTAGTTGAAATAGGGCTGCAACATTGATCAAGGTTTTAGTTTTCAAATAAAATAATAATTTTATAAAATCACAAGATTTGAAATGATACCGTGAAAGCAGAAAGAATTGCCATTAGAGCCTATAGAACATTAGACAGTTTTAGCATGCCGATGTCTTTATACTTAACTTTAATGGCGGGAAGGGAGGAGCCGTGCATTGAACTACCCAATGAACTAACTGAACGTAATAGGAGAGCATGCGTGGTTCGTCCCTTCCCCCCATTAAAGTTAAGGTAAGTATAAAGACGTTGGCATGCGAAAACTGTCTATTATCATAAGAAAATCACACCATAGTCGCAATATGATGCAGGAAGTATCATAAACAGTAGTTTAAAAAACTCAAAGAGTAGTTGGATGTATTTTTTGTTATTTTTTTATATCATATGAATCATTATTAAGACAAACAGTTGTTCATAAAATGCTTATCTTGGCTGATACATTTATCGTAGTCATTTCAAACAGGCTCAGTCTGCGTAAACAATTGGTATAAACAGTTTTTTCTTTAATACAATTTTTGATGTTTGTAACTGCTGAGTCATACATAATATTGTAGTTATAACTGGAAAACAGTTTGGAAATTGCCTTTTAATTTTCCCACGCGCAATGACAAGCGCAGGTGTCATTACTCCTGACTCGTATACAAGGTACATGCATTAAATGTACTACTAATGATGATACCAAAGAAACAGGTGGCGCTGCCAAACATGACATCTAACAGACTGATTAATTAAACTTTCGAAATTTCAAAGCGTATAAAAAGTAGCAGTTTGTTATTGTGAATTGATAATCTGAACCTGGTGCTGTCCGTAACGGAGTCAAGGAAAGGCTTTTTATCCTATAGGTGAAAAATCGGTTGAAATGTACAAGTACGCATGCGCTCTCTTCATTACCTTTCGAGAATTATATTGAGCCCATAGGGTATAAATTCTATCCAATAATCCAAATCGTGAGTTGGACAATTGGGTACCAATGGAACATTCAGAATTTTAGATTTTTGCGTGTACATTATTATAGTAACATGACATTCATAAAATAAATATTCATGGAAAAATATACTCTAGTCCATACATTGGAGAGAAAAAAATAAATAAAAACAGTATTTTGTCTTAGAATAAGCTACATAGGTGCCTCTGAACAGCTGGCAAAACCAAGACTCTTGAATACTCCCATTACTCAGTTCCCTCCCCTAAGGTTTGATGGACCATGAGGGCTGATGAAATGATCACATTGCCCTTATCTCTGGAGGAAAAAAATGCAGCCTAACCCTAAGGAAAAATGTAATTTTCTAAAATTTCTCCAAGATGCATTTTGTAGGACACTAGACGCAGCATGTAGTCGTCTGCGACTAAGCCCCCAACCCCCACTTGTAAATACTATTTTAGGGTAAAGGACAAGCAGCAATTAACTAATGGCTCTAGGTGGAGTATATACTTTACCGACCTGCGTTGAGGTTTTTCGCCCAAAAGTCCCCTAACCACGGATGGCTATACGACACTCCCGAGCATTTTTGCAAGCCCTAAAATACAGACAATTACATATTACTCGTACTGGAGCTGGTTTACGATCTTTCTCTATTCTAGATGTAGACTAGTCAAATGAATCAGACGGGTTTATTGAAATAAGTGTCCCAGTGTGACTATCTCGTGTTTAATGTGCGAGTGTACAGGCTATTGACGCTGTCAAAGGTCCATTTAATCTGTAACGAACGACGTATAAAACACGTCGACTATCTTTTACGAATATCTTTCGATCTTTTCACGTTCCTATTTGCGTCTAACATTCTGTTTAATTTCAAAATTTATTTTTATGAAATACCAATATCGCTATCGGATGTTTGACTGATAATGTAAAGGTATATCAGACCATCTTTTACATGCTCGCCCACTGCAATCCCAGTTAGTAAAGCACTTTAAGAAATAGATTAACCTCCCAATTTTTTTTTTTTTTTTTACATACATAAATCAATTTAGCTGACATAATTTTTTTTAGATATACATGTAAATCGTTGAATAATCGTCGATTTAAATGCACTGATCTTCTTGAATTATGCTTTCAAATCAATTTCGCATATGAATTTATTAGAAGTTAGTTCTCGAAATATTTATGACTGTGTGAATACGTGCATTAAATCAATCCGTGTTTAACATAATCTGATTTGTAAATTTGACATTTGCAAAACTACTTTCTGGAAAACGGGATAAAAAACATGAAACTTCAACGTGTTCCTTCAACAAAATGAAAAAAGCGACGAGTCTGAGGTGGTGACATGGCCGCAAATTTGACTACCGTTTTAGAAAAAGTTCATGTAAGCCGGCAGCCCGTACACTTCCGTTACACGCCGCGGCTGGTAGCCAGCAGCTGTTAGCCAGTACACTTCCGTTACATGCCACAAAGTCGTAGTCATACGTCAAAAAAGAAATAACATTTGAACCGTTCCTCAAACAGTACTATACTAATCGGAGGAGCATTACAATTATGATCAATTACGTTATGCTTTAGAATGGAATAACGAACTAAACCTGGAGGAGATGATGTATACATGGGTGTCCCCGTCACGCACTGTAACTCATGTTACGGTATTCCCACGTTAAATTTAAAAATGATACCTTAATTTGCAGGAATCACACATGTATAATGACACTAATAAAGCAATTATGGTATGCTTTGAGTTTTTAGTCAACAAGTGCCAAGTGGCTTACACTCATTAATCTCCATCAACCATCGAAACAAAGGATACAATTGAAGTCTGGGCGTTATTTTGAACCGTTATCGTGTACTTCGTCACCTGAAGGGGACAGTGCTGTTAGGGGGAGAATATTCGGATTGATTTTCGTGATCATCAATAATTCACCAGAAATTAATGGACCTACCTGAGGCGTATTAATGAAAAGCATGCAGTGCCAGGTTTTGCACATTGGCCGAGCTCATGAGCTTTTTTTCATATCTTTGTTAAATTTGGCGTTATCGTGACTCCTGCCCCGATAGGTTGTGCCTCGTGTTTGGCCTTCCCATATAGAATAATAGTGGCGCAATCTTTACTGTGTTTTTCTTTCGGTGTTGGCATCTCCCCCTGTGTACAACAGTCCCGAGCACATCTTCCTCATTCAAAAGGAGGGAAGGCAAAGCGTCAGCACCACTGTCTCAGAGGAGAAAACTTGTGTGCAAAATATTCTGTGTACAATCGGCATTTATCTGAAGGCGTTTCAACATTTCTCTCTTGCATTCCTACTTAATGCTCTCTTTGAAAGCCTGGACTTAAGCGATTTGAGCCAAGGAAATAATTACTTTGACAGTGCCAAATAACGAATTAGCGTTATGGACATTGAAACTTTCTGTGGAGGAGGTCCTTTCTGGGTAAGTCTATTTCTTTTAAATTCAAAATAAATCCAGTATTGTCATCAATTCTGTCTCTGCCCCGCAATAATTACGAGTCATTTTATTCAAAAATTCAGAACATGTCAAGTCTGTAGTGTAAACGAGATTGTTTGAGGGTCATGTGGCGTAGGTTTACGTGCTTTAGCTAATTAATGGGGTTTAATTTCGTAGGCGTTTTTATCATTCTCGTGTTTAAACAATATGTATCGTTGCTTCTCAATGGATAAGGGATTCCAAACGATGAACGGTGTTATCATATTTGTTGACCTGTTACATTAATATATTTGTGTAAACAGAGAGAAGAAACCTCGAATGATCTAATTTCAAAGGATTTAAAGAGATATATTAATAATAAAACTTATTCCAAGTACAACATATTGTACATTATTGTCCTTGGAGAATTACTTACAGACTTGTAAATCATTCCTGTTATTTTTTTTAAACGTATAACAATTGCAAATATTTCAATTTTTTAAAACATACGAGGTTATGGTGGGACAGTACACCATACCAGACTTCATTCAAAAAACAGTTGCACGAACTTTCAAGGCAACTTGACTTGTTATACTGCAAATATTCCGTGTTCCGTGCAAGGGTTCCGTGTTCAATCGTCAACATTCATCTTGGAGTTCAATTTTCTCCATCCACTTCCTAGTGGTGTACGAGACTTCTGGTATTGATTTGCCAACAAATGCCATGATGGACAATTTTGAAGTACTGTATTATTACAAAAACACAATCACTTTGGTAAAATGCAGTGCTACTTAAATGCAAGAGCACACTGGAAATCACGTTATGAAATAAGATTGAATTATTTGCATGAATGCATTATAACTTCATTACAAAAATGCCCCATTTCAAAAATAAATTAGATTTTGTGCAGTTTTTGGATTATCGATTTGAAACAACAGGGACAAAGTACGTTTTCTTTGAGTTATCCATGGACAAATAAAACTCAAGGTTGACTTGTAATCCCATTTTTGGTAAAAAATTGTTTTATCATACGTGTGCTTTGTCAAGTTTTAAATGGTTACCATGGTAGCTGAACGATGCAAACGATAAAAAACGGTAAAACTCACATAGTTACATAAATCCTACTTGGCCTCCAAATGAAGTAATGGATCATCAAAATTACAATTTGTAATAATGCAAATTATGATTTGTTGGTAATACTGTCCACTATTCAATAACAAAGGTTGGCCTTGACCTCTCGTATAATAGACACATTTACTACATATTTAGCCTGGTGAGCATATTACTGTAGATCATTTTACAAATTATTCATTTTCTGATTAATATGACAGCCGCAACATCACCTATATAAGCAAGATTTACTATGGCGGTGTTCTGAAATATATTCATGAAGATTAGAATAAATACCGTGAATTTATGAAAGTCATAAGAGATGTAATTTTCGTCGCTAGGCTATAAATCCCTCTAGGCAAATGTACTTTGCACTTTCTTGAAATGTGTTCACCTTTCGGAATAACTGATTCTTGGTATTGGATGTACACGTCACATGCAAGTGTTTGCCAGTAAAAAAAATATTGAAATTTTCTAAATCGGAACAAGATGTTTGAATAGACCGACTGTTTGCATACAAATGCTAGATACTGTATAAGAATGATAAACAAATTTCCATTGAGTGCAAATGAGTAAAATGCACCGACAAACGTCCTACCAACAGTCACAGTGTTTCAAAAGTAATAATTTCAAAACTTGAGTATGGGAAACTTTTGTGCCGTCTACACGTTCCACAAATAAATGCAGTACTTGATACAGCACGAACCATATTTGTATCCGGACTTGGCACGAACATGCAAATTTCTTTTATTCTATTTCCGATCCCCTTTTTCATTTGGAGTGCAATAAACCATTCTTGTTTATAACTCTTCATTCATTTAAATACACAGAACTGTGTATACTATCTATTATTATCAGATTAACTCGTTATTTAGCTGTGTATATCATTTTCAAACACTGTGGTTGACTTATCGAATTGCATGTATTGTTGCATTAGTTAAACCAACGTTGATTAAATTAATATTATTCAGTGCATGTAGTGTATAGAATAACTTTCAGCATTCTCTATTCCAAATACAGTTAATTGCTATCAAACCTTATCAAACGTTATCTCAGTAATGTTATTAAATTCCTGTCGATATGGTGTATTTACCAGTTTGTAATAAATTTCATATCGATTGGTACATACATTACACGACACGTCCTTACGGCTCATAAATATTTGAATTAAAATTTTATAAGGGGTTATAAAAGCAGCAATGTTTGAAATTGTAATATATTGTATAACAACAATGGCAACTGACATATCGTACATCTTTTGAAAATTGTAGATCTTTTTTTTTTGTGCGGCCAGATTGTTAAATACTAAATGCTATGCAATATCACGTATCCTGCATTTGATGTATTTCATTTTCAAAACCCTGTTAAGTGCAACAAACATTTTTGCCTGGTTTACTCTAATCTTTGTGTGTTGTTGTATTAACATTTCGCATTACTGAAGTGACACCTTTAAATCTTAATAATGTATAACTTATCGAATTTCTGTATAAAACAAGTTTTTTTTCCATACAATGAATATAGTAATAAAAATGATGAGCTTAGCATTCTTTCAAGTTTTTGCATCTAGTAGAGGTGGGGGGTCCAGTTTTGATGGATTGCATGCAGCTGATACTTCGCCCAATTAAAATCATCGCAGTTAATTATTCCATGATAAGTTTCAGTTACATCATTGATGAGAACTGAATGTCAGAATACAAGCACAGAACATGTTTGTGGCCTAGTATAATGTAAATTGATTAGTTGAAGCAATTATTTCAACTTGTGTTATGTGGTTGCCCAAAATTGCAATCATCTGTCAAATAATGTCGTGGTGATGACATGACAAGTTATGCAATCTACTACATACCATAATATGTAATATGGAGACTCCATATGGTCCAAGTTTAATTCCAAAAATTTGTTTTGTAAAATTTTATTTGTAATACTGGGCTTAAGATGCTCTTATTTTGGGGTCAGAATGTTTGTTCAGTTGACTTGCACGAATGTTGACAGACTGAGGTACAAGTTTCTGTGACTCTTTGACCTATGATAGGCACAAGTGAGTCGAACCCTGGCAAGTACAACTTTGAGACTTTTATACTATTTATTTTGGAAATTTCTTTGGGTATGTATATCATTTCTAACTGTTTAAATGATTTTGATGTACATGAAAAGCTGTTCTTCAAAACAATATTAGATTTAGGCATGCAGACATCAGATGTTATTGTTCTAATTTCGAACCTTGTAATAAGCTTTATCAATAACATCTTTAATCTTTTTCCTCAGATTTTGAGTTGACACTATTGTCTATCATATGTAGGCCATGGAACTTATGACCATGAACCGTTTCTGTTATAAATTTCTAAACTTTTAATCTGGATATTTAGTTGAATCATCGCCATGCCCTTCTGAACTTTATAGTGTTCTTTTTGCATTGTTTAAGCAGCTTATTAATTGGGTCTTTGTAATTTTCAGCTTACTTAAAAGATTAATTAATGGATAACTTTGCATGTACAGCATATATAACGCCCTCTTGAAGTCTAGTAATGCTAAAAATTGATAAGTCATAATAAATGGAGTTTATGCTTTTTTTTTATAATGAAATACAAAAAACACCAGTTTGTTATGGTGCCGTATTGAATTCGTTATGAAAATACGCCATGTGTCAGCACTGAGTGCGTTTTAACAAACCTCCTTATTCATTAATTATAGAAAAGAAAGCTAATTAAATGCATATTGGACAGATTTACAAAGTGAATGAAACACGATACTGCACTCTGCATACTAATTAATGTAGTGGAATCGTCATTAGATGAAGATGCTAAGGGAATTACAAGAGATACAATAGTACAGCGAGCTTGTTGATCTTTTGTCTAAAAGTTCCACTAAAAATTCTATCATAAATGGTTGGTGTAGGAACTGTACTATATGTTGGTGGGAAATAGTAGATTGATAAATGTACATATGGTTGGACAATTTGAATTATGGTTCTGTAGAATGTCTGCACTGAATGCCATGCACTTGGCATAACTTCAGTGTGCCACAAACAATCAATAGGAAACCATGTGCCCAATTAGTTTTTAGAGGCTAAAAACAACTATTTTAAACAAGTACAAGTATAATTAGTTCGCTCCTTCCACCATAGATTTGGTTGGCATGTTTGTAAAATACAAAATGGATGCAAAACGATGTATTTTTTGCATGCACAACGACAGTATAAGGAGTGGGTGTAGCCCTTGCATTTATCAAAATAATCATTTTACGTATAGGCATCTGTATTTTAACGAGTTTTCTAGCATGTATGTTTACACGCGAATTATAAAAATAGTAACTAGGACATCTTTGATGCAAATTCAAGTAGCCTCTTGTATTTTGACACGACTTGTGCAGCTTATCCAAAGTCTACATCCAATATAGTTTATATGTTAACTTCTCCATATGCCAACACAAGTTTATTTTTAAGGGAACAGAGACTTGTGTTCACAACTCTTTCCAAGTATCTTATCGTTTATGGCACAACTTCGACCTCACACGGCCGGTAAGAATTCGCATTATGTGATTGACCCCGGTTTATATAACAGCGCAACTTTCTGTTTTTATCTTATCCTGCTTGAAAGCAGATTTGGGGGTGAAAAATTGAAAAGGTACAGAATGTGGAATTAGCTTTTTTTTTTATCTTTTTATAAAGTTAAACGCCGAAATGTTGTGTGGGAAAGGAATAGATGTCTATAAATTCCAGAGGTTCCGAGCTTTCCACACGTGGCTTTGAGGTTAATCTGCAAACTATTGGACGATGGAAATGTCAGGGTTCAGGTTCCAATATGGTTCAAATCATGAGCAACTCCTTGGAGGGTCCACATGTCAGACGTTTCCTAAAAGCTGCCTAGATTAGTTTCAGTTTATTTTCTTGTCGGAACGTCCATCGGAGTGTGGCCCGACAATTCCTCTCAAAGATGTAAAGAATGCCCATATTTCACTTTCCTGCTTTCTGAACATGCGTTTAAGTCCTATAAATTACCTTTTTATTGCATTAGCTTATCCGTAAATTGGTATTATGTCTGCATATTTGTGGATTATGGTGGGGAAACTGCATTGTAATTGTGGTGACCCAAAACACCGTTAAATCCACTATTGCCATCAGTCCTCTAAGAAATCTATTATTAAGCTGGTTCCCCATGATGGCACCTTGTCACTATAAGATGTTGTAAATTTATCAACTGCATCTAGTTCTGGCATCTTGACACTTAAATTGTATGGTGTAATACTATCTTTAGTCGTTTTGTTGCGACTTTTTTTTATAAGGTCCATTCATGAATGTGTCAATAAGTATGAAAATACTTGTATTCAAATTATACAGAATAGATGGAAAAAACTTGCTCAACCTCAGGTTTTCAACTAAGGAGTATGCATGTCCTCTTGTAGCAAAATTATGTTCTCATGTGTTAGACAGCATCGAATTAACATTGTCCATTATATTAGAGTAATCATATGAAATACTGTAATTCTTTATGGCAATCACGTACAGTGTTTATGCCCTTAGCTTTCTAAGCACTGCTTACTTGCACATGCGTTGAAATATTTTGTCGGCGCACATGTTAGCAATGTAACCAATACCATTTTGATAATGAGTCTTTGACAGACGTTTTGGCATATTTTCTTATTAAAGAGACCGGGGGAAAAACTAAAAACTGTCAATAGCATGTCGGGCCATTGCCGGCACAGACTCTTAAAAAAACTGACCATGCCTGCAGCTCATAATTCTGATCATGAGGCTTAGATGAGATGTAAATAAGAAATGTAGGGCCTGTTAGTGTACATGTGCATAATTACACATGACTATATACTTACAATATTTTTATAATGTTAAGAAAATTACAAATGTTTGTAATGTGATAATAAAAATGATGGATATTTACAATATATCCTCTACAATTTTCCTTATTTTTTAAAGTATTGTATTTCACAATTGTATTCCTCATTTCTAAAAAGCAATTGAGAATAAAGTAAAAGTAAAATGATGTTAAACATTTCCGGGTCAAGACATGCCTTTGGGAATATCTAAATTACTTTATTTTTCTTATGTGGAATCTGCCTTAAGTGTTTTACTGCCCTCTGATAAGACAGTTTTATCTTGGTTTGCACACAGTTGCACCACTTTGTCCTTTATTGTCGGTCTGATTGTTCAACAGAGTGCAAGTGTTGTGGTGGTATTTACATGCAATGGGGTTTTCTGCAGTCAATGCAGTCAAATATTGCAATATAAAACTTTCATAGTGATCTTTGGTTGTGTAACAGTACTGTGCAGTACAGAACAATGGCATACCCACGTGGCTTTCAATGCTTGCATAAATACCTAGTTAGTGACTTCAACTTGAAATACCATTCGCCAGTGAACATTTTTAGCATTTTAACGGTCCTGCCAAGCTCGTTAACCTAGTCTTGGATGCACAGAAGCACTCACACCCTTGCTTAAAAATAAATCCCATTTTAAAAATATATATATACTGTATACTGTATAATATGCTTGTTGAGCAACCAAAATTGAACAGCACCTGTTTTTTTTTGACGTGATTTATCGGTTGCAATTACAAGGAGTTCAGCAATTTTGGAAGGTTCATTCACGCACGTCCACAGAAAGTTCTATCCCGTCTGTCTAATGCAAGTTCTGCAGTATTTCTTAACTTTTTGGGCCTCTACCTTTTGTATATTTTGTTTCTGCACAGGTTAAACCCCGAATGTGTACTCAAACACGGCGCATCCATTTTTTTCTGCTTTCGTTTCGCTAAATGTGTTGACTAAAATGTTCAAGCTGCCACCAATTACTTATTTTACACTTGGGCCTTTCGTGGAAGACGACCCCGGATCCGATACAAGCCGCAGTCACTCTGGCGGTGTTGACAAAGAACCAAAATTGTGGCACTTATTGGAGTGCCTTTTGAAGCAATCCTCTTAAAATGCCATGCAGTTTGTTTTAAATCTCTTGCACAATGTCAAATTTATATAACCGTTTATTGGCCATTCTTATTAATAAAACGATTGCAATTCATGAATCCCATGCTATTCTTTGTGATTTCTCAATTAATCCTATTTAAAAGCAGGTCTGATAAGTTTCCAGTATGTATAAACTGATACTATGTACTTATGTATAGGCGTGCTGAATTCCTGTTTCAGTTTACCTATCAAGGATGACAGATTCTCTTACAGTTTTGCAATTTTGGAAAATTATCTTTACCAAATTAGCTGAAGAAGATATGAAAGAATTTCTAATTTTTCACTTAATGTTTTGTTTATTTCCTTTAGGATGTCGATGCCTTTTGGAATACCACCAATCCAGACTTTCCAGAATGTTTTCAAAAGACGGTTTTATCTTGGGTGCCAAGTGGATTGCTCTGGTTAATGTCTCCAGTGGAGATTTATATACTTTCCCATAGCAAAAATGGATACATTCCATGGACAATACTTAATATGGCAAAAACGGTAAGTGCACGATTACAGTTAATAGCTGCAAGGATGTTAAATCGCTTGGGGTTTCTGTATTTTTAGACCAAGTTTCAAAGAATTCCGTTAGAATATGAATTAACTGAATTCTTTGAATGTATACTGTCCTGAATAAATACAGTAAAATGGTCAAATCAGTGATAACTTATCAGGTAGGTATCTTGTTTGTGGCATTTTCCTGCAATTTGCTAGACCAGGATTACTTTGCGATGTTGTTAAGTATTAAGACGACATGTTGAGTTACCCCTCACCACAAGTATACAATTGAAGTCTTGTCACTGTTCATGGGTGTGCCTCGGGAATATAACTGTGAATTTACTCCCATTCAATTTGTAGAAATGGTGTGAATTGCCTCTCGACAAAGGCGCGAGGAAGGGTTCCTCCACACATTTACAAAGTACATGACAGTTATCAACTGACTAGGGAAATCCTGGTGATCTACTTTTTTTGTCAGCAATCCATTGACACGTGAAATTTTCTGCCTCTGAACTTGATTAGCTCGACCCGTTTAGGCACCTTCACCCTCCTATTTTCAATTGAAAATAAACTGGTGTTCTGACGATACACCAACGTGACAGTTGATGAACAAAATGCCTGTCTGTGCCAAAGCCACAGTAAAACTTTTGTTATAAATCTGTCAAATGGGTCGTTTACCTCTCGTTTCTAAAGATGCGTCATTGCAGATTCATTTCGATTATAGCGATGGCAATGCAGACAGACCCTTGTTATTGATTACCTACAATTTCATTTCATCTGATGTATTCTAAAATGTGTAGTAAAAACGAATGGCCAATTTTACTTGTTTTCTTGTAGAGCATTCAGGTATACAAGTATAGAGCTTATCAATGTGATTTTAGGAGCCCTGATTTCAGGCCCTTTAATAAAACTTCGCCTATTACTTAATCATAGTCCTAGATGTTTTTCATATATTATCCCTATGCCAGAGTGATCAAAATTTGTGATAAAAAACACACTCCAATGTTAAATTAAGAAAATTAATTAAGAGACATATATATTCCTCACCACTATAAATTGATAATACTAATATTAATAACACTTATAGAAGTGCGTTAAGCATTCAGGGCACATTTCAGGGACTTAGCTGTAATATAGATGTCCAATTTAGTAGATAAAAATTAATGGCTGCACTGTGTTATTAGATAAAATTCAAATGCCGTCAACCCCTTTGAAACCTTAATAGTTTTGAGACTTCATTTTTGTCTGTATATCACTGTCTCAAAATAATACGTGTCTGTAACTTTCTTTATGATGCTAATTTACTGTAAAGTAATGCTCTATAATGCCTTCCAAAAGCAATTTCCATAGAGATGTGATGCGTTGCCCATTTTTTAAGATGCCTGCTCAAAATTCAACTTTACTTTATAAAAATAATAATAAAAAATGATGGCTTAATAAAGGGATAGTACATAATTTTAAAACTATTCTGTCATGATGGAAAAATGTCGGTAGACAGCTTTTATAAGTTCATCCATGTTGAAAACTTCCCATTTTTACACATCTAAGAATGGAAAAGAAAATGACTTTCTTATTTATAAGTTCAACCCTCTTCTCCCTTAACATGACATTTCTCAGATCTAAAAGCTTAATTTCTATTTATATAACTTACGCAAGTCATAATGAACTCTGATAGTTCAAATGCAAGCCGCGTCTTGTGATATTTGCGTTAATTACGACAAACCTCAATAACAATTCAACACTTTTAGTTGCCAAATTGTCTCCTATATAAACAATTTCAATCTTGCCGCGCGAATGTTTTTACTATTTCTGCCAGATTTCAAGTTGAAATTTCACTTTAAAAAAAAAGGCAGTTTGGCAAGATTTCAAATCTAGGCGGAAGGAGATTCCTGTTTAATATGGTTAATAAGAAATTTGTTGCCCTGCCACATGCCTCGTGAAATAAATAACTCAAAGGTGGCAAGACTCCTGTTATTTGCATTCTCGGAAGACATGTGCCGAATTTCTCAAATATTTGTTCTTGAGATTGATGTGTTCAAACATTGTATTTGAAGACGTGGTCTGATAATTCCTCAAATGGGTACAAAATATTGGGAGAAATTGATGGCGTCTCTATAACCTATGAACTAATAATGTTTTTTCTAGAAATGTGTTTTAAACTTAAGGATGTAATACAAGATTCCAAAACTTTCAGCTCTTGCCTGTTTTTGATAAAACATAGACTGCGATGTGTGATAGTTTTTTTGTTGGAACATGTAATTCCATCCAAAACAAGTTAGTTGTCGGAGCTTCATTGTTGCCAGTGTACCAATTTTTTCTGGTGTTGTTTCCTTTGATAACAAATGACAAGCTCTCCATCACCACGCTGGTAATTGTGTTGACAGTTTTTAAGAATTAAATCCAAATATAAACTGCCATGGTGGAAACCCGTCTCTAGTATAAATTTCTCAGTATATTATTCCGTCATGTTAGCCAATCTTTCCTTGATTTTTTACATTGTCTTGCCCACACTATTTTAAACGCTGTTTAATTGTTATTCATTTCAGTTTGTGTGTGTAGCACTAGTCATCCTAACGACGGTTCAACTCGCTGGAAACATCATTCTACATATATCAGATTTTTTTATTCCTCCAGTGGATTTTTTTACACCAGCATTTCAACTGATTAGTTTTGTAAGTGTCTAAGTTTTATTAAGCATGATGTTCATGGAGTGTTTTATAATTACGACGTATCACCGCATCCTCCAAACGGCTGTGCTGCACATTAAATCGGTTTAATTGAATTTCCTGATAAACTGAACTGTGTTTAGTATAATTACATGTTATTATAATACATCCCCCACAGTACAATTCAAATAATTAGCATCATCCCTGTTCCGCGCCACCTAGTGGCGTATGGGCGTTAAGCATTGCCTCTCACATCTGCACTTGGATATTTACTTAAGACCCGGGTGTGCTGAACCGAAATAATGAAAATTACAAAATATGTATGCATATTGGGCCTAGAGCATATTACTAATGTGACAAAATATTATAAAATTGCAATATTAATGTTCATTGATTAAGTTAGATTTAAATAGGGCTTTGAAATGAAAAATACTAGATTAAATTTTTAAACCAGCTTTTGTTTGCAATGCGTTAAGAAAGTTATCGTTATTAATATTACTTTTAACAAAACTTGCTTGTCATGTTTGACCAAATGAAGGTAAACATTGCCTGCATATCTTAGAATTGTAATAACAATGAAATTGTCTTGTGTAAGCCTGCTTTTATCTCTGCGAGTTTACCTGGCACAATAACCTATAAAGCAATCAGACAATGTCATTCGTTATAAACAAAGGCTATCAAATCTAGATAACCCTATCATCACACTTGCCAGTTAAATTCCGATTATGTAGGTGAAAATGTGCTCAAAAACTAACCGGAAAATTTAATCGCTGTATAGTTCATCGACTTCTTACCTTTATTTTCAAAAATTATTTCTACGAACATCATAATTGCATTTTATATTTATGAAATTACAGTTACTTTAGGTACGAAATTCACGATTTATCTAGATTCTTCAAGAAAATTACTTTATGAACATGTGTGAGACAGACATACTACACATGTAAAAAGTAATTAATGTATAATAGAGGGAAAACTACATATGTTTATATCACCTACATATATGGTTTTGTTCACTCACTTTTATTTCTAAAATCTACCACATTTTGCATATTCTTACGTCTCATTAAGGATTTATAATAAGTCAGATCATGTTGTACAAAAATAATGCTAGTCTTTAAAGTTATAAAATAAGACTAATGACTGGGATAGGTTCCCACAAAGTTATTATTTGCTGTACTTAATTTGTTTGAGACTTCATTGTCATTTACATCTTAAGTTTTTTTATTTTTTATTATGCACAAATTGTTAACAAGGTAACGTTAAAACGGTTGTATAACTTTGTGGTTTTACGTTCCTCCTCTAGGTACTAATCCTAGTATTTACTATTCGAGAGAGGAAAAAAGGCATTCAATCCTCAGGGGTTCAGTGGTTTTTCTGGTTGCTGTTGGTGATAGCCGAAGGATTCATATATCGCAGCTTTTTAATGAAAGCGTTTCACGAGGTTGTATACCCCCTTAAATGGATAATAAGTGAGACACGGTGCTTATGTTTAATAAATGAACCCCATAACAGGAAACATTTTTTTTTTGTAGACAGCGTTAGTGGACGAAATTGAATTCACAATGGATGCCCTTCGTTTTCCCTTAATCTGCATGCAGTTCGTGTTAAGCTGTTTATCAGACGCTAATCCAGTGACTTATAAATCAAAAGATGGCAAATACCAAGTAAGAGTTTTGTATCTGCCGGAGAAAATCAATCTGAGATTATATCCAATCTATAATTCATTTTGCTCTTCACCATTTCTCTTTCAAACGTTTAGAAGGCATGTCCTGAATTAACAGCTTCTTTTCCCTCTTGGCTGTTTTTTTCGTGGATTGATGGGTATGTCATACTTTGCTTCATTTTTATGGATGACAAGGGAATAATTCATGAAAGAGTCTTTGTGCAGGGTACATGTACTGTAAGAGTAACCTAACCATCAGATCAAAGATATACCTACATATTTCAATTTTCTACGCCATGACAAATGTCGTGTGTCGAATATTGTTTTTTTTTTTTTACATTTTCACAACATTAAAAAAACATTTACAATAGAATATAAAAGTCGAGAATCCAATGTAAAAACGTGTTTTCCAGAATGATGCTTCAAGGATACCGTGCCGATTTGAAATCCAATAATTTATGGGTACTTAATGAACCTGATAGAAGCTCATCGATATATCCCACTTTCAAGAAACATTTGCAAAATGACATGAAAAGCAAGCTAAGGTAATTTAACAAACTGCCCTTTGAATTTCGGATTTCTACAGAAATTTTGTTTAGATATTTGTTTTCAACATGCGATTTTGTCCATAGAGCAGCTTCTACTTCCGAAAAGGACAATTATCCGAATTTTATTCAACAATCTGACGAAAATCCATCGGAATCAAAAAGTAGAAGACCGAGCATAGTCAAAGTTCTATTTCAGTCATTTGGTTGGCTTTACGTCACAGGAACACTTCTGAAACTGTTTTCCGACCTATTGCTGTTTGTCAATCCAATGCTACTCGAGTGAGTATTCCTCCATGTCTTAATATAAATAACTAATAAATGTGTTGGCCCTATAGCCCTTGCTAGCATCCCCTCTCTATCCCTTGAGGATATAACTAAATACATCGACAGTTATTAGTTTTATTGCAACTATAGTTATAACACGTAGATGTAAAATGCGTGTTTTTTTAAGCAGTCAACATTCCACAACTTTGTTTTTTTATATCCATTTTTTCTATAGCTCATTGATAAACTTTGTTGAAAGTGATCAGCCACAATGGCAAGGGTTTGCTTATGCTGGCACAATGTTTCTAGTGGCCATCGTCAATTTGGTAACTATGGGGAGAAGCAGTCATTTCTGTTATTTGACTGGAATGAGAGTTCGATCTGCACTAATTGCCACCATTTATAGAAAGGTGAGTTTTATTGCCATTTGCATGTGTACGCGAATTGCCAATATGGCATTACGATTGTGTTATCGGAACTGACAAGGAACCTAAGGAAATGTTAAGCCATTAATCGCATTTACTTTGATCTCAGTCAATTTGTAGGCTTTTAAGATATTTTATGGCAATTAGCGGCATAGTGTTGTTATTTGATGGCTGCAGGGGGTTGTTAACTCGATAAGTAATAACTGTTTGATATTGCTCAGAGCTCTGATCAAATTATAACGTAAAAAAGCTCTTAAGGAATTTGTGGGGAGTTGAGGTCAAGAAACCTTTATTTTATTACCGCTGTTTTATATATGCATTTCCCATATTGTTTATATTTATAGAAATTTCAAAAATGCGAACTGTTACACGTATAATATTGTTTTATGGGGGTTGTAACGCTACATATCCCTTCAGGCTAGGAGTTATATGTGAAATTCCCCCTTGAAATACATTATTAAAATCTTCTGATCAGTATTCAATAAATTGAAAGTTTTTATAAACAATGTTATGCTACCAATAAAACTGTTTATCATTCAAAAGAATAGGTTTTTTGTGAATAGGTTTTTAGAGGTGTGAACAATTTAATGAAATCAATTAAGAAATAATTAATTTTAAAATTCTAAGCTCTTCAATTTCCACATTGTAGGCTTTAAGGTTGTCCAGCAGTGCAAAGCGAGACTACACGTTAGGAGAAATTGTCAATTTGATGGCAGTTGATGTTCAAAGATTGATGGAAGTTGTCGTGTATTTTAATCTTATATGGACGGCTCCAGTGCAGTTTTCCATTGCCTTGTATTTGCTCTGGTTACAGTTAGGGCCAGCAGTCCTAGCTGGAGTCGGAGCACTGATTTTAGTAAATGTGATAACGTTTGCTATGGTTGGATATACCAAAAGGCTTCAGGTAGGTGCAACACATTTTTTTTACAAGTTTCTTCTTAGGAATGCACAGTGGTAAAAGCAAATGTCCTGTTTTATAGATGCAACAGATGAAGTTGAAAGATCATCGAATTAAACTGATGAATGAAATTTTAAACGGAATAAAGGTTGGCTGGGTTATCTGTTGGACAATTCCTTTAGGAGACAATCCACAGATTTTCCAGTTTTTAAATTAACTTCATATACTGTTCACCAGGTATTGAAGATGTATGCATGGGAAGGATGCTTTTTGGATTTGGTGAATTCGATTCGATCACAGGAAGTCATTGTTCTCCGCAAGTCAGCCTATTGTAGCATTGCCATGAATTTCAGTTATATGTCATCTTCGGTTCTGGTTTGTACTTCCCATTTAAAAACTTAGAATGCGAATGTTGGTGCATGGACTTTATTTGCATCAACAAATCTTCTTGTAAATGAATAAACATTAGATAAAAAGGTTTTCCTTGTTGCAGGTATCACTGTCGACGTTCGCTGCCTACGTCTTGATGGACAGTAAAAATACTTTGGATGCCAATAAAGCATTTGTCTCCCTGTCTTTATTCAGTGTGATGCAAACGCCAATCATGCTAATGCCCATGGTTATAATGACTATGGTTCAGGTAAGACGTTTTTAGTTTACAAATTTGTATTTTTTTTATTTTTGAAAACATTTTCTGAAATTTTATTACTGCATGGATTTAGGCGTCGGTGGCAATCAAAAGAATTGCAAACTTTTTGATGAGTGAAGAAATTGATCCAGATAGTGTGCATCATGTTCATGACGAAAGTAAGGAATAAAGTTTTGCACGTTTATGATAATTTAGCTAGTAGTTTTCGGGTCATTATCACGAGTGAGTAATATACAGTAGAGGTCAAAAGTTTTAGGACAGTGACATTATTCTCAATAACATTGGTCAAAAATAACTTCTAGCCAAAAA
>JAUJYV010001228.1:0-20234 GCA_033995625.1 Ophyiulus pilosus
TGAAGCTCACGTGTGGTGCAGTGAAGCTCACGTGTGGTGCAGAGAAGCTCACGTGTGGTGCAGTGAAGCTCACGTGTGGTGCAGTGAAGCTCACGTGTGGTGCAGAGAAGCTCACGTGTGGTGCAGTGAAGCTCACGTGTTGTGCAGTGAAGCTCACGTGTGTTGCAGTGAAGCTCACGTGTTGTGCAGTGAAGCTCACGTGTGATGCAGTGAAGCTCACGTGTGTTGCAGTGAAGCTCATGTATTGGGCAGTGAAGCTCGTGTTTGTGTATAGTGAAGTGAAGCTCACGTGTGATGCAGTGAAACTTATATTCAGTGCAATGAAACTGATGTGTTGCAGTCAAACTTATGTCCAGTGCAGTGAAGTTTGTGTGCTGCAGTGTAGCTTATGTGTAGTGCAATGAAACTCTTGTGTTTGCTGTGAGGCGTTTTATTGGGTCCAACAAACAAAAAATGCACAAATTGCACTTTTCCATGAAATACAAACATTTAAATCCTTTCATTGACATACTTATGGATCAAACTGTATAATTGGTGATAATATACTACGCATCGACGTTGGAACCTATGCAAAACTATAGCGATGATACAAAATCTATACGGGTATTATGCACAGGATGTGCCATTATCCCCGCATATCCTCTCCTTCACAAATTTGATAAAAAAATGTGTTTGATAAATGACAATATGTCGTCCAATTTTCCCCCCACACTCATCCCCTTTCACTGTTCTGGTTGACATATAGTGCATATATTGCGTGTATTTTTGCTCGTTTATCATGCTCTAACGTACTAAGGGCTTTTTTGTGTGCGCGCGACGTACGATGGACCAATTAAGGAGCAAACGAACTGAATATTATAGGGTGGATAAAATACGACGTTAATTATACTCAGCAGCCAAGAAATTGTATTTCTGAGCTTTAACCGTATCCAAATTGTGTATATTTAGCAGAAAAAATAATGGCAGCTCATTCTTATTAATTAGAGATTTGTTAGGAAAGTAAATGTACAATCCCAGGTGTAAAAGGGAAATAGAAAGTGTATAAAAGGGAAATTTTTACCTTTCCTTAAAATTCAGCGGTATACCGGTGGAAAACACCGGTCCCATATGTAGTTTGTTTCAACCTGGATCTCTCTTCTACGGCTTAATCGGCAGCTTCGTAACCGTACAAAAATGAAATTGTTTCCATGCTTTTTGCTTTAAAATGTATTAAGAGGTCTTAAAATGTAAATCACAATGTTCATACTACAAAATAAATTTTGCATAAATGCATGTGTGCATTATGTTGAGTTACAAGGAAGGTGTCCAACCTTATGCCGTGCGGCTTTTAGAGATGGCCCACCGTCCCAACCCGTAAAAATAATTTTTTTCTCAAAAGCCCTACTTTCATATTAAAGTTTATGAAGGGCAGGCATACAACATATGCTGTAGATAACTTTGAAATAAATAACAAAATTAAGTGCTTGTTGGCCCACCGCTCAATTTTTGGGATTATTTGTGACTCGCAGATAAAAATGGTTAACGCGGCATCAGTGACATTTTCAGAAATTAATTAAATCAGATTTACTAGTTTGAAAAAAATACTAATTAACCATTAATGTATAAATAATAATTTAAATATACTACTATGTGCATTTTAATATGTTGCTAATCAGTTCACTGGTGCTTTTAACCATCTCCGGTCCTAAACATTGCTAGGTTTATTCACATTATTCACAACATTGTTTTTTTCAAAAATTCAGTTCAACTCAATTTACAACTATTTCCATACATGACCAAATGTCAGTTTATTTTTGATATAAAAATAATCTAAACAGATGCTCTAAATGTCTTGTGCTTAGATATAGTAAACTTTCAACACGGTATCTATAGTAGAGTGTGTTGAAAACTGATGCTATCAAAAATGATTTAGAAAAAAATACATTTCCTTCATATTGAACAGCTGACTTCTGTTTCAGTCTTATGTGTTGGACTGAACAAAAAAACATAAGGTGGATCATCGATTTGAAACAAAACGTGTTAATAGACTGATTCGTACGTGAAAACAGAAACTGCTGACATGGTTTTTTGTTCAATACAAGTTACTGAAAAAATAATCCATAATCATGAAACTGATGTGATATCACATTGATTTCGTAATTTTTTTGTACACTATTTTTCATCATTTTTTTCAGTTAATTCCCTTATTAACCATCAGTTTTTTGTCATCTGTTACGCATGGATTTACCGCGCGAGCTTTTTTACCGTATTTTCTATGTGTATGTTCACACGATACATGTCTCCGGGAATGAGACGTATCGTGTAAGCGCACCGATAGAAAATACGGTAAAAAAGCTCACGCGGCAAAACAGCTTCACTGTAAAAACTAAAGTTTTAATTTAAGACATTTTACATGTCAATTCCTTGTAGCTTGTAATCAAGACTTTTTACGTGTCTTATTTTAAAGACAAATATTTTAAGAGAGTATGACCATCGAGCACTAGTTACTCATGAGGGTTAATCTCGAATGGAAACGCACTTTATAGCTTATGTTGTTAAGGTGAGAATAGGTATTTGTAAGAAAAACACATTGTTATGGGCAGTATGTATACTTTTAAAGATTTTCTTCCAGAAGTAAGATTTGTATGTCTTGAGCACAAATAGCACAAAAATTGCGTTTCTTGCATTCGCTGATGTCTTAAATTTGGCATATAAAAACGGATGTAGAGCATCGCGCGAACAAATGGTTAGTTTCTAGAAAAACAAAAAAAGTCGTTTCTTAGAAGAAAAAATAAGTGACGATGTTTGTTATGTATAACTCTTGGCGACAGTAAGTTTCATGTCGATTTGGCTTTTTTTTTGTCTTCAGACAATATTAAGGCAAATATCTATGGCATGAATAGACACGCGACATCTTCCGTCTTCATCGTTGTAAGAAATCTTGGTCGAAATTTCATGCTGAATAAAAGTCTAGGACTACCTTCATATTGATTGCAATATTACAAGGTCTGAAACATGTATGCACAACTATATGCAGAACTGTAAGCTCGAAAGTATAGCATAACTCTACTTGCACGGCACGAATATTTGCGATTATATTTTTCAAAAAAAAAAAAAAAGAAAAGAAAAAAGAAATACATTTTCTTGGAGGCTGCAAAATGGGGAGAGAAGATTTGAATTTCAAATTTCACTCCCTTGATATGTTTGCCTCCTGCAGCAATAAAATGACAATAAATGATATTCATGGGGCGGAAATACGTAGTATTAGAAGGGCTGTCGCAAATTTACCGAACAGTATTTTTTAAAGGTAATAATATATACGCAACAAAATGTACATACTGTATATTCAATAGGCTGTGAACAAGTACCGAGTACCATGTTTTGAATTCATTTTCACATTTCGTACGCGAGATTTTTATTATTATTATACTGTATGTGCTACAAAAACAGTTGATCGCAGGCTTATCGCGCAAAATGTACCGCTGTATGCATTTTGCAAAAATCTTGAAATTGTTTCTCATAAAAATATTTGTAAGGGTATTTTGCGAGAAAATTTGTATTTTGGGAGATGCGTGTTTCCCACCGCTCTGACAACGAATGTTTGCGGCACTCCACAAACACGATCGGCTGCTGACTGGTGACGAAGCCCGTGTTTTATGTCCATTTGAGGAAGTTGAATAGCGGGAAAATGTTTTCTTCAAAGATTTGCTTTCACAGCACCAAACAGGTGAAGGTATTAGGACCAAGATTAGGCATGTTCATTGGGCCATTAGGACAAGCCAGCACTGGCGATCGAAAAGGGTGCGAGTACAGATCGGAGATGTTTTGAAAAATATTTATCGACAAACAGGCTTGCTAGAAACCTGTATGAACATTTGGCCTCGCAGCACAAACAATTTCAACGTAACAAAAAGAGTTAATGTTTTCCAGTAATGGCGCTCTTACCAAGGCCTGTACACTATTGCCCCAAAACTATCGTCTGCTCTAGGAAGGACATGATGTTGGTAGGAGCGCCATGATCAACACACGCTACCATTCGGGACCGAACAACCGTTCCACCCTTTTAAAAAAACATGATTGAAGAAACATATTGAAGACTTCTCTTAGTACAAATAGTTGCACGCTGCGCTTGAATGATACACTCGGTTAATTACACAATGCTCAGTATTGTACACATGAGTAAATCAGTAAGTAACGCTTTCATGCATGTTTTTGAATCTGTCCAATTGTGCAATTTTGTAATACAATTTAACACGGTGTTGCTTCGCAGATTTACTCGCGTAGAATTTAAATTAGTTAGACCATTGGTTTTACCTCTGAGCTACATAAATGTATGTGCCTACGAATATACATTGTAACTTGTGAGCCAACGCGTTCCTAAAGCCATTGTCTGGTTGTTAAATTAGGCATGAAAAAGATTTTTCAAGCCGATGCGGCACGTTTATGTGCCTTTCCTACAGCGCTGAAATATTTTGGCACTTTCTAAAATTGGGCTTACTGCTCTTTTAGATGCGTATATTTCATCGCAATGTCTAAACAAAATTGTGCACATTGCGAGTAGCTAGTGAAGCGTTCGCATAACCGCTACATCGCATGATCACGAGTGGAAAAGCTATATATGGACCTGTATGAACATGTTTGGACTTGTATGGACTTGAACGGACATGTATCGACTCGTATGGACATGTATGAACTTGTGTGGACATTAATGGACTTGCACATATCATACTATGTTTCGAGTAACATTTGTAGCATTCGTGTTCTCCATAGATATCGCAAACCTTTAGTGCAAGTGAACATTTGTTGCAAATTCATCGACAATGTGCTTGTCTCGCTGTTCTCATACATAAATTTGTGCACAGAGATCTTCAACACCCTGTTTATACATAAAATAAACTGATGGGAAGATGAAATGATGCACCATTTAAAATTTTATTTCACTTCACTTTTGCTAAAGTTTTCTGACGGTGTCAATGCATGGATTACGATGCATTATTAATCAAAACTTGAGCATCCGAAATACACCTCGTACATAATTTTTGCGCTCCGTAATCAATTTCTCCTCCGCAACGCATCTGCTTATGGCAGATTTATTTCACAATTTTAGCAGCTCTTTCATCGCCATATATACACATACTCCATCCTTGCGCTGTACCTTATCCATCGCTAGAAAATAGTGTATTATTAATGCACCTTTGACAATGATTTATTCGAATGGGGGGGCCCAATTTGAATCTTGCATCTTGCTGAACTGTGCACACAGCCTAGAAGAGCTTTTAACCAAATGCTTTTAAGTAGTAAGCAGCTAAGTTCCTCTATTATTTATTCGGATTTTGAGGCTTCGGTCGCACCGTGACACGCGATTATATACAAGAATCGATATAAAGCACCGTTGAAGCTTTTTCAAGTTGATTGATTCGTGCCGAAAATCGAGTTCTTTCGTCGGTATGTGACCAAGAACTTTGAGAAACAGGTGTAACAACAAGAGCTCTTCTTTTTCTATCCCTTCAATCGTGGCCAATTCTCAGCGTCTGCGTCAGAACAACAAGAGCTGCGCCATCTTAAATATGCTAAATAATGCTGATTCTAGTTTTCGGGTAGGACAACACCGATGCCGGTGGTCGTGTCGGTTCGCACTTGCCTATTGATCCTATTATGTGCAGTTCCTTCCCCAGTCCAAGTCGACATACATTTTTAGGATTGGGGAAATTCCCTAAGTGAGTGGCTCTTTCGGATAAGAGTTTGAGGCTAGGCGGGCACTAGCAACGTTTTCTAGGCAACTTTTTAATCACCGAAATGAAACACATTAGTTTCAATGGAACCTCACCTGCTGATGATTTTTTAATCGAGGCTACTAAAAAATTAAAACTTGATGCAGGGAGGGACCCAAATGAAGCCCTTGCAACTGTGGTCACCCTGGTTGCACGCAGCTTTGATAGGCCTAACCACCATGCAGTCACAAGTGCTGGCCCCTTATGCTTTCACTCCAGCTTTCCCTGCAGTGCACTGCAGCTGCCCTTGGGCAAACAAAGGCGCCAAGGTCTTCTCCCATTTGCTGGGATCCCAGACAGGTGAACAGGAACCAAGGCTCTCCTTTGTTTGCTTTGTTGCTCTCTTCTAAAGCAGACTTCAGTCTCACTGCATGCATTAGGCCCTGTCACATGGTAGGCCATTCTGGTCCCTCATGAACCACATTGTGTTACAATTATTGGATGTCCAAACCACCTCCAAACATCATAGTTTTTATCACAATATTTTTTCTTCTTTATTTTTTAATGTCCTGAAAATGACATCATGGTTGGGACATACGCCCATCCCATATGTAATCATAACTTAGGAATGCGTTAATGATACTACAATATCATTTTCTATCTAAATAGCCCTATTCGTACATGGCCAAGGTCCGCTTGTGTTGAAAATTATGTCGCATGAAAAATTAATTGCACTGTGGTATTATTACCACAAATTGCGTGATTGCGTATAATCTGCGGGTTTTCAAAAAAAAAAAATCGCCACCACCAGTTCATGTTACAAAATGTCACTTTTGAGTAGCATTCGTAAACACTGGACACGTGTTAATTAAAAATGATTAGCAACTATTTCCTACATTTTATGATTTATTTAAGTGCTAGGAATTTATATATAATACGAGATGTTAGCTGTATGGTTAGTAAGCATGTGTTCAGATTGGGTCAATGAGACCCATTGCAAGCTATAGGCTCTATTACTCAATTAGGCAATTTTTCCTAAATATTTTGTGCATTTTTCCAAGTAATATTTCAATGGTTATAGTAGCCTCAACTGTTTTGTAGATAAATTGAAAACAGCAAGTTTCATGTTTAACATTTCTGCTGAATATGGCCTTCAGATGGGGATGCAAATATATGCGAACAACTGAAAAGTCATCTTAGAATCGAGAAAGTCTATAATATGTTCACTAATCTTCACCAATTAATATAATTTTGATGTTTTTTTAAAAAAATTTTTTGAATAAACACAACTATTTTAAACTGTATATTGCTAATTTTCCACTACATGTGTAATGAATTCATGACCTACTTTTTGTTGCAATTAACTCCTGTACAAATACAAAATTCATCAGGAGTTTTCCATGTATTATTAAGTTTGAAAATGTTATTTTTCAACATGTCAGACGCAATTATTCCTTAAGATGACCCCATTACCTATTGTTCCCTTAAAGATGTCCCCATATACCCATTCAGCGGGTATTCCCACCCTGGCTTGTATCAAGCACTGAATTTTGCAAAGTTAACATATACTGCTGCAGGCAAGCATCATAATTAAAAAAACATACAGGCTAATTAAAATGTCCTTTAATAGGATAATTATTCGTTCATCATTGAAGTGGCTGCCTGTAATTTGACAAATAATGAAATGTCAACAAAAAAAAAGGCACACAGCAGCCATGTCTGCCTTTAATTAATGCATAATTCAGAGAAGTCTCTAAGCTTATTAGCACTAACAAGGATTTTAAATCGCCTTCATTCGTGCCGCATATATATTCAGGAATTGCAAATATTAAATATGTGCTTTAATTGTAAAAAGGCCAAATGCGAAAAAACCCCAACATTTGATAATGAGATATTCCAAGTGTAAGCTCTCATTAAAATAGATCTATCTGCCCCTCCTCTCCATAGGGCTTTTATTTCATGTTTCCCCTCCAGTTCGACTTCAACTATAAATGTCGTCTTTAATCGACTGGACTAGCAGCTACTGATCGATCCGGTTAAGACACACATTACGGATAGCTGCAAATGCATGTATACCATGCGATGAACTTATTGGAGATGCGGTTCCAACTAATAGATTGGAGTGTCAGATGCCCATCTTATAGCCAAGTTTCTGAAATAAATTGCTTTTGATGCGAGTGCCATATCATCCAATAACATAATTAAAGGGAATTTCTTATTAGAAACTGTTGAAACGAAAGTTTCAGAAAAGTGCTTGATAAATAGGAAACAGTCAAAGCATCTTATTTGCGGTTTCATCATTCGGCATTCGCGGGGTGGAAAAAGTGTTGCCGCTTTCCGTGTTCGCGAATCGGAAACTGTACCGATATTGTAATTTGTGTAATGGTAAAGATGATATTAATTTTTTTTAAAAATCGAAAAGAGGAGTTACGAATTGCTAATTAAATTTGTGAATTTCCTTCTTAAAAATTGCTTCATCGGTGTTAAAAAGACATTTAATAAGCGATAAAAATGGTGAATAACTTAATTCTTTGCACGGCAGCCTAAATCTGAAAGTACTTCGGTTTATTAAAAACTGTAAGTGGCCTAAATGTATGTAAAAGTATTTTTATAATTTTTGCGATGCTCAGAATTTCATTATTAGCGAACCAGAAACTATACCGATATTGTAATTTTCGCAAGGGTAAAATGATAATAACTTTAAAAAATCTTCAAGGAGAGTTACAAATTGCTAATCAAATTTGTGAATTTCATTCGTAAAAATTGATTAATCAATGAAAAAAGCCTTATTTTTAAATATGAAATTGATCATGCTACTGCTTAATATCAATCGGTGTTAATTGATAAAAAACACTTAATAAGCACTTAAAAATTAGAAAATAACTAAATTCTTTACTCAACAACTTAAATCCGATAATAATTGAGTAACTTTTTGTTAAAAGACAGTAATTTAAGTAGGCATACATGTATGCAAAAGTATTTTTGTCATTAAAAATGTTTTTAAATTTCATATACTTGGAAAATACCTCACTTCGGTCTGTGCAAGTAAGCGTTTCGCTCCATGCCGACAAGCGTTTCGCTCCTTGCCGACAAGCGCTTCGAACTGTGTCGGCAAGCGTATCGCTCCGTGCCGACAAGCGTTTCGCTCCGTGCCGACAAGCGTTTCGCTCCTTGCCGACAAGCGCTTCGAACCGTGCCGGCAAGCGTATCGCTCCGTGCCGACAAGCGTTTCGCTCCGTGCCGACAAGCGTTTCGCTCCTTGCCGACAAGCGCTTCGAACCGTGCCGGCAAGCGTATCGCTCCGTGCCGACAAGCGTTTCGCTCCGTGCCGGCAAGCGTATCGCTCTTTGCCGACAAGCGCTTCGAACCGTGCCGGCAAGCATATCGCTCCGCGCCGACAAGCGTTTCGCTCCGTGCTGGCAAGCGTTCACGGCAGTTTCAAGCCGGTGTTGAATGTGCCACCAAATGCAGAAAAAAAGACGTAGTCCTACACCAAAAGCTATTGGAACCATGTGAAACTCGTATCAGTTGAACACAAAAATGTGAATTGTACTTACTGGGACATCAGGGTTTCCGCTGCCAGGTTCTGGCAAGGCGACATTGGATTCCGGTAGCAGAGGTTTTCGTTGTTCCACTAGTTTTTGGAGAGCTTGGAACCTTGTCTTCCTCATCTGTATCCTCTTGCCGAGGTATCCGACAGTTGCGTACTCCAAGAGGGAGGCAAAAACCATGACGAAACATGTTCCCAGGAAAATGTCAATACTTTTCACGTAGGAAATCTTTGGCAGAGCTGCATTGGTGCTGGACATGAGAGTGGTCATGGTCAGCACAGTGGTCACTCCTAGGGCCACACGCGCGGGACTGGCGTTCCTGTTCAGCCAGAAGGACACCCAGGAAATGATGACGATCAAACTTGATGGGATGTAGATTTGAATAAGGTAGTAGCCCATGCTACGGACGAATTGAATTTCACAGGCCAATCGAGAATAGTTTCCTGTTGAATTAAGACAACAATTTTAATTTACATTCTTATAAAAATTAACTTTGAACGTGATCATCACGATACGCTTAACAGGAAAATCTAGATTGTAAAATGATCACAAAATACAGACGGTTTTGATCTGTTTATGCTCTTATCTGATTCAATTGTGGACTATTATGGACTATTTTTAGCATAGACAATATAAACCACGCCCCATTTAACCATGCATAACAGTCAGGTCAGTCACACCTTCAGGAAGCTGATGCATTACTAGCACTCCCTAAAATCAACCAATTAATGTGTTTACACTGGACAACCCTTTTTAGGTAGAAGGTAGGGGTAACACATGTGGTTTCTCCTACAGTCTAATCTATCCTAGATCTGGTACTGATAGCCAAATTAAACATCCTGTTCCCCAAAACAACCCTTCTTTACAATGCGGATTTTGGGTGGTAGTGTAGACCCAAGTTTTAGACTAAAGTAGGGAAGCTGCGATACTGCTAATATGACATCAGTATTTTTTGTTTTGATACCTAGTATTTTAATTAAAAATATAAATTTTGATCCAAATTAAATTTAAACGGCAACATACAAATTTCATTCATAAAAGTTTGATTTGATTTAAATTAAATTTTGTAATCTTTGAATTAAAATACAAACGTAGTCCAGTTTTTAATGTAAATTATAAACCAAAATCGCGTAGATTCATAAACTTTGCAACAAAGGCCTAAATTAATAAATATATCCTAAAAACAATTTAATTTTAATTTTTGTTTTTATAAAAATTTTGCAAAACCCCTAAATACGATTCACGGAACCTAGTGGATTTCACGGCTTATTTAAATTATATCACTGATCTATAGCATTTTTGTCACCGTGATTTTTATAAACCAGTAGACGTCGACATACTTACTTGATTTTTTGGAATCTAATTAGAATCGTGTTAAATTTTATTCGTTCAATAGCATCAGCTATTGTCTACTTAATAAGATTACATGGAAACAAGTCTTTTATTGGACCGGACAATGTCATTCGCTAGCATCCGAAGACATTTTTAAAGCACTAGAAACACAACAGTTTAGTAGTGCATGCACATGTGATGCATCTAATTTATAAGATCCAATAAGGGATTTAAAGGTTTTATAGTTCACTGCAATTATTTCTATTGGATTTTCGCATTTTGGGCACAGCTGGATTATTTGCGGGCCGTAAAATGTGGATATCGGCATGATGAGGGTAACTTTGGGACAGAAATAGATGGGAATATCCCTGCACCTGTTAATCAGAGAGTAGAAATGATGCCATATTAGGAAAGAGGAGAGTTGATACTATGTGACCTGGTCAAATTCGGGTCAAATGCTTTTTCATAATTCCAAAAAAACACACCAAAACTAGCCATAAGTATCCACATTCCACTGCATCTCTCCGATAATGCGCGAACAAGCGAGTGTCAAAACATTCGCATATCGCAAATGTAGATTTATGAGTTTTATAATAATTTACCTGTGCTAAGCATGATTGCTTTGCTCTTCTGCCTATGCCCTACTACTCGAAACTGCGGCAGTTGTACTTCGGGTGAGATGCCGATAGAGTGTTCTCCAGCATTCCAAATGTAGCGAATATCCTTCATCGTGTAGCCGACTGAAAATATATTTTTGAAAAAAAAAAGGTTGAAAAATGCAATTAAAATCACCAACTTCTCTGGCTTTTACGCTAGCTCTATCCAATGGTCCAATTTAATTGAAAATCTGCAGAGCCGTGAAAATGGCCAGCGCGCAAAAGCTCAACCGATCAATTCCTCTTAAATTGGACAGCAGTTTTAAAAGAAGCGCATTGGTTCGCCCGATAAATTGTCTTCAAATTGCAAACAGTGACTTCATTAAATTACCCCATTTTTCACAATCTACGCCACTGGAGTCTAGCTGAACATCCTTGAAAAACAGCAAAACCTCGATTATACGATCGAGTTAATGTGGACCGGTCGAATCTACCTCGGATAACCGAAAACTCGGATAATACCGATGGCCGTAACCATTTTTGTTTATAACATGAATAATATTGCTAACATTACTATCATTTGTATTATTTAAATCCATGTTGAGTAAATTATCGATGACAAAGTGGAGCAAATTCAAAATGATAATGTTGGAGAAGCAGTTTTGAGAATGGAAATATGATCTCCCACTTAAGATGGTTAGTAAAGATAAAACTACAGATCAAGGAAACCGATACCTACGGTCATGTATCGTGTTTCACTCGTGGCATATATCAGTACAGTCGAGGTTAAAATGTCCAGCTCTCATCTCAAATTAATATACCGTATTTTACGGACTATAAGACACACTTTTTTCTTCAAAAAATTGCCTCCAAAATTCAGGTGCGCCTTATACTCGTAAAGTATTCATATGATGCGGGCTATAAAAAATTGCTTAAAAATTAAGGTGCGTCTTATAGCCCGTAGCGTCTTATAGTCCGTAGCGTCTTATAGCCCGTAGCGTCTTATAGCCCGTAGCGTCTTATAGTCCGTAAAATACAGTATTTAACATATTTTTCTTAAAAATTCACCGCACGTATGTACATGTAAACACATGTGTTGTATAATTGGCTCGTATAATACGGGCGTTTGGATAATCGAGGGTTCTAGAGTAGGCTTACACTCGTTTTAGCCTTTTGAATTAGTATTATGGAGCGTCCTGCAGTAGTAATAGCTAAGGAAGAGATGTAAAAAAAGGGGGCCGCCATGAACGTTTGAGAAAATTGCTTTTACTTCGAAGGCCGCCAAAAATCAATTTCTCCTCGGTTTGAGTCCTTCGCTCGCACCGTCTTCTTCGCAGACGTCGATAAGATATTCCGAGTTTTTGGTTCAAGGTTTAATGCCAGGGAGAAATATCAGTTGTCATAACTGACGCATTTGCTTATTACCGGGCTATCAGGCATAATAAGCCATTTGCCGCAGAAACAATGAGGAAAAATGAGGGGCTTATTCACTTATGACCATGAAATATTTGCCACCAGAAAGATGTAGACTATATGAAATCTAGGGGAAAAACCAAATCATGCATGGAGGGATCTGTATAAAGTGCATTTGGGCATTTACTCAGACAGGACTGGAGATGTTGCGATACAACTGATATTAGTGCGGTATACTTTTTTGTTTCGCTACCGGGTATTTTAGCGCTTGATATTTTGCTCTCGACATTCTACCCGTATCGATGTACTACTTGAATGCAAGTATCGATAAAATTATCTGAAGGGTTCAAAAATGGTGGTGAAGTGCAGAGATGTAGCAATGCAGGTTTTCTAGTCTCTTCACATTTTCATTTCCCATATATATTCGACAGGGGAAATGCCTTTATTAAGCCATCGGTTTTTCGTCTGCTGTTATCTGTGTTTGAAAGTCATGCGGTGCACTAAATTGTATGTTACGCATATCTGTAACAAAAATGTGAAATTAATTGAAAATTATATTTATCATGTCATTCAATATTGAAATTTTAAAGTTTAAGGTATTTTGTAACGATAAGAAGTTTTGCAACGAATGTTTGTATTTAACTAAAACTGATACACGGTGCATGTACGCTATATGCGATACCGTATTTTACGGACTATAAGACGTTACGAACTATAAGATGCATCTTAATTTTTAAGCAATTTTTTATAGCCCGCATCATATGAATACCTTATGAGTATAAGACGCACCTGAATTTTGGAGGCAATTTTTTGAAGAAAAAAGTGCGTCTTATAGTCCGTAAAATACGGTATTTCATTTCAGTATAGGCTACAGTTTTGTCAAAAATCACTTTTTCATGGCATTTTTTAAAATGTCATAAGCAAGTGCATTCCTTATCAGCAGCAACAAATGAAAGAAATTTGCAACTATTTTTATAGAATTTTCCAAATAATGTTGACATTTTACCAGCAGCGGCTCGTAAACGTATGCTGCTATGTGCACAACAGTCAAACAGTGGCACTGCGGGAGCGACAGTGCTCTCGCTCCCTCGCAGCCTCGCGTGCAGCTACCTATGTGCGCCGCACTGCGAACCGCACAGTTCCATACAAACATTTTTGTATAAACTGGGGGTCCCCGGTAGGAGATGGCTACTAGTTATATATAGTACAAGTTTAAAGAAATAACTAAAGAAAAAAGGTCTCCTTGAGCCATCATATTAAATTTTATCGGTTATATGAAGTGGAAATAGGGGGTACTGCAGTTCCACAGTGCCTACATGCGAGCCGCCACTGGTTGCAGAGGTCATTTAGTGAAATCAGGACGAATCCTTTTTTTGTTGGGGGTTGCATGGAGTACAGGTCAACCTGTAAGGGGTGCAGGTGCTTTGAGGGACCCACAATACTTTAAGTAGGTCAACAGGAAATGCCTTTGGCCCTAGGCTGTATGCATGGAATGCAGTTTGCTTATAATCTGGTATTAAAACCAGTCATTTGTAACTTCATTATTACCTGATTGTATGCAAGCGGCATTCCACAGGGCACAGTCGTCCAGGACTTCAAAGGGGTGCGGAACAAATACAAATGAATGCTTTGTTTAACTTAACCGCAGGCTGCGGACCTTATATAATAAAATTTTGCTAAGGTTGCAAAATGGCCTCTCGTCAGTGTACTGGTTGTGGTGCGATTCCGACTATGCGCACATTTACTGCAATATAGACCGGCAAATGAATGCACTTAGCGATAGGGGGCGAATAATTATCGGCTATTAATTAATTTAATGTCATCTGGAGAATTACGTATCGATCCACCAATAAATGGCTAGAAAGAAGGATAATCACGAGCAATATCTAAATTATGGGATATGTGGTTTTGATGGGCATTTATTTTAATTGTCAACCGCGCGTGAATTATCAAGGCAGGTGTAAATTATTTTTATCAAATTGCCGCACGGTTTCTTTGAGCAACGTGTGCGAAGATATGAAAATTATATGCAATTTGCCATTTTATTGAATTTTCAGTTGATGGATTTGTCTGGGAAAATTGTTTTAAGAACCGGAAAAAAAAACCCGGTTATGTTGATATAAAACCTATCAGAGTGGCACGATTTATATGTGATTTCAATTATTCCATACATGTTAGAAAATGTCTCATGAATAAAATATGAATTTATTATTAACCAAAAAATTTGTTACATAAATTATATTTTAAATTACTTAAGCCCTAGCGGCTCCATTCGGAGCCAATTAAATAACTTTTATTAATTGTCAGATTGACCTGAAATTTTCCATGGTAGTCCCTTTTGACATGCTTTTAATAAAAACATACTGAAAAAATTTTTTCATTTATTATTTTTTATCCAGGGCTGAAAGGGTTAAATGATATGGACACTAAAGACAGACCGAGACTGTGTTTTTGAGGTTCGGGTTCGGTCGAATATTGGGAAAGCCGTAAGTTTGCCCGAAACCGAGACCGAAACCTATACAATCTGTCAAAAATGATACACGAGGCAACTAGAAATGCGCATAAACGTGTCACATTTAAATTTAGTTATACAAGCGAATAATGAAAATAATAGCTAACGGGCCTAATAGTTAAATCCGAACATGCGAATGTTGTATGCGACGAACAACAGTTTTTCTGCCGCCACTGACACGACAGTTGTCTGTCTGGCCATTCAACGCGCAAGCTCTGCGAGCAGCCGAAACTTAAAACACGCATTCGGATGAAACCGAGACTTGCCCGCAACTGATATTTTGGACACTCGTGGCGCCAAAACCGAGTCTCGGTTGATCCTATACAGGCTGTGAATTTTTTTTTACTATCATTGTACTATCTTTGCCAGATTTGTTAAGGGCAGTTATCAACATTCTGCGAGGTGACAGAAATGATCCACTCTCTAAATTGGGACACGTTGAGGTTCAGTCGCGAAAAGTTGTCTACGGGGTTATTCAAACGTTTTAAGCTTTCTCCAAATTCACATCTTGTTTCCCATATATTAACGCCTAATGACCACTCTAGGAGTAGACATATAATCACTCAAATCCTTTGACCGAGCTTCGTGCCAAGGCGGATGCGGTTACTATTGGTCCTTCTTTTTTCGTGCGATTAGACGATGGATTTTCTCCTGATTTAGTAAAAATTCAATCTAACAATGATGTCTAAGTCGCTACTGACGTAGGAGCATTCTCCTGAAATTGAGTATGATCCCCTCCCTACCATATGGCATTTATTTGCTGACTGTATGGTACTGAGTTGAATTGAATTGAATATCCCCTCTCCCGCATCCTGACCTTACGTGATCGTAATTTCACGATAGCGGTTTTACTATATTTTGATTAGTTTTTTTGAATCGACATATCCTGCGTAGAATTACAGCCGTTGAATACACTAGCATCAGTATTTTCTTTAAGGTTTCCAATTTTTGTCTCCTGTGTACGTTAGACCAGTAGTAAAATGTTACCGGACCGAGTTCTCCGTAAATATTGATTTCCGGAAGGATGTTTCATCTGACAATTTCTGTTCCGCGCAGATATCCATGCATTAGAGATGAGTTCAATTTATTATTTAAAGCTATTGAAATCTAATAAAAGGGAATGATCAGGCACTTCAGCTGCACACTTTTTACTTTTGTAGACTTCACAATTTTGGTTTTGATATTTCGACAATCAGGTTACGCTTCATGGAGGTTAGCCCAAATTTAGTTTTATCGAATAATCTTAATATATAATCTGAGAAAATGTCTCAGACTCTGGAACATTATTGTGTTACTACATAGGTCTAGGTAGAATTTTTTGAAAATGTAGGGGATGAGCCTTGAAATCTTTGAAATATGCTTGAAATTTTTCCCACCCAATTTACTGTATTGGATCACCTTATAACATACTTAATTTCTTATATACCATTAATTAGTAGCTATAAAACATTTACAACACTAATCTTTATATGATTCTGATTGAGTAGGTAATATAATTACATTCGTTGTTGTAAATGCTCGTTAGGTGGCGTTAATTGCATTTACAAGTTGCAAGTTATTTCCATTAGATGGCGCCTTTTTTAAGTTGTCGAGGTAGCCGCCATTCCCTCCAATAAATGTATGACGTAACTAACATAAATTATTTCGATAGGGATTTTATGAACTAAGTAATTGAAATAATTTTGTAAAAATTTTGTAGGATTTTTAATGTTGAAGTGTAATAACATTTGCTTTGATGGGGATAAAAACTTGGGTTGTTTGTCTAGTAACACGTCAGTCAAATTCAAGATGGCGTCGTTATTAGAAGCCATAGTGCTTCATGTTGAGTCTATATTCGGATTTTATTTGTGTGTTATTATGTTTATTTGAAATCGCGGTTTAAGTTCGTGTTAATTGGAGACATGAAGAGTTCAGATAGTGCCAGAATCGTGAACATCAGTTGAAAGCCCTAACGGTAAGATTTAATTTAAATTCAATTAATTGAGAGCTAGGCCTAGCCTTTTTACTTGAAAATAAGCCTTAATCGCTATTGTGTATGGAAAGTGACTGCTTTTTATGCTACTAACAAAAGAAAACGTTCAATGGTTAAGAAAAACGCAAGCATTTGTGTAACAGATTTTTCCTTTGTTATGCCTTTTCAATTCCAAAGTGACAATTGCATTAGGCCTACATTACTACTAACAATTAATTTCAACAAAATTCTACATAAATACACAAAACTGACTACATTAAATAATTTTGGGCCATATTTTTGGCGTCAAGTTATTTTTGGAAGCGACAAATGTGTTGGGTGAATTTGGTCGTTAATGCGATGGTACATTAATTATGGGTACTGGCGTTAGTAAGTCACAGTATAAATTTGTGCCCTAATTTCAGATGAGCCATGGGAATACAAATGAACACAAAGTTTACGCCAGCGGTAGAGTTGGTTACGTGCTTGCCTATCGATGTAAATTTGGTCCCACACTTGGAAATTCTTGCCCGAACCAGCCCAGCACACATAAGCGAACAATCCGAAAGGACACAAACATATAATCCCAACATGTCCTAATAATTCTGTCAGCTGGTCATGTTCTTTTGCGTTCTCGCTAAGCCGAGATTTACGTATCTTCATCGGTCGTAAAAGGCATGATGATCTTATACGATCTTCACTGCCATTTAAAAAGACGGTTCCCGCTTGAACCTGTTTGCCCGAACAAGCCGAACGCGCACAAACAACCGAAAACTAATAAAAATCTGAAAAAAGTTTGTTGCAATCTGCTTGTGAGAACACGCAGAAATCGGAAGGAACATTGTCGGTGAGCTTGTCGTGTTTGTAAGAAAACATGAGAACATAAGAAATTATTTGTTGTTGCTCGTTGGTACGCGTTGGACAAGTTCGGCCGAATTAGTTTACGACCGACATCAGCGGTCGAGTTAACGTATCTTCATCGGCTGTAAATGCATGATGTTCCGTAAGATATTCACTGTCGTTTAAAGTCAGTCCACACTTAAACAGTGTTTTCCCGAACAAGCCGATCACACACAAACAACCGAGAACAAATAATCTTAGCAAAGTTTGTGCTTTTCCGCTTGTTCGTAGTGTTCGCGAGAACCTGACAAGTAACTTGCGGTGTTTCTGAGAAAACAAAAGAACAACTATCTTTGTTCAAATTATTAGATTTTGCTTGTCGGTACGCGTTCAGCAAGTTCGGCATCACATTCATGCTTCGCGATTACAATGTTCGTCACCTTCGTTTAGCAACTTGTGTTCAAGAACAAGGAACATTGATCCTCAGTGATATTCATAAAGAGGAGGATTGATTCCTAGTGACCTGGTCAATAACACCAAAAACTGGCTTAAAGTATCCACATTTTACGGTAATGAATACATTCAACATCCCCTTTAACAGTAGACTGGAACCTTTCATGGAAGGAGCTACTTATTTGAATCTGGGACTTCCATGACCGAACATCGGATGAGCATCCATTTTGTATCGATGCGTATGGTCAGTTGTATTGATTCGGATATCAGGTTTTTTTCGCGCCTTGATTGCGCTGGAGCTTTACTGATGCTGCACCAAATGAGGCGTGATTTGCCTTTAAAGACGTGCCTTACCCACCCGAATGCTAGTTCAATTTCCTTTTTGCCGTGCCAGATCAGTCGGGAGAGAGGTTCCATCGGTTCTTCGTTAGTTTATCCGGCAAGGATCAACTTTGCTCGCAGCCAAGTGAACTGAGCTAGAAAAAGTACTCTTCCAACAAAGGCAAGAAATTGGGAGCCACACATGTAAGAAATGGCTGGCGAAAGGGGTTACCATGACTACCAAAGATGTTGGCGGTGATGCCGCAGCATCACCCTGGATTTCATGCGCGTCTAGTTCACTATAAAAACGCCCTACATTACTATAAGACACTTTTAATTGTATTTTGCTTGTAGAGAAAATCAAGACCTTATATGTATCTTTTTAAAATTAAGTCCGACTCGTAAATTGCCTGAATTTGTTGTTAAAATAAACACTAGAAAATATATACGCGTATATAGATAGTGATGGTCGAGTCAAATGCCTTGGCCAGATCTGCCACGAATGTAAATGTGGAGCATTTATGTCCATCATGGCACCTTCTCATGATGGACTGGAGGATGGAGATGTTATCCCACATGGAAAAGAAATGTATTTCTAAAATACATATAGATTGAGACACTGAAATGTATTTCAAAATGTATTTTGAAATACATTTTTAGAAATGCATTCCTAGGAAAATGCATTCCAAAATGTATTTTAAAATGCATTTTTAAATACATTTTTAGAAATGCATTTCAGTATCACAATCTATATGCATTTAAAATGCATTGCAAATATATTGCAAATGTATTGAAAATGCATTTCTCTTCCGTATGGGATCCAATGTACCCTACCCCCGAGAAAGTCTCTGTTCGTCGGGGATAATCTTGTCGATAAAGCTTATGTAACGGGGAAAACCCGAAATAAAGCGAAAAATGAATGTTGAGCAATATTGACAAAATATCGAAGATAAATTTGCTGAGACTTATTCAATCGGTTATATTAGCGTATTAAGAAGAACTTCACCGAGTTGAAGTTGCGCTAGCGATCGAGACTTAACTATCATTAAACCTCGTAATTCAGAGCGTATAATCCGTTCGATGTATCGGGATAACAAATGTTTTGACGCAACCCGATTAACGCGAACCTTAACATGACACATTGTCACACAGCCACGTACTATAAATAATCATGCACACAAATATACTGTATCTAAAGAATGAATGTGTTACACGTAAAGTATGTTGGCATAATCGAGACTTAACGATCATCAGTCCAAGTAATTCAGAGCATATAATCCGTTCGATGTATCGGGATAACAAATGTTTGATGCAACCCGATTAACTTGAATCTTAGTAGTATATGACATTGTCACACATGTACTATAAATAATCATATACACAATTATGCTGTATCGAAGTATAAATTTTTTACAACTATATACAGCGTGTTGGCATAATCTTGTCTCCAATTAGACATTTTACTTGACTGAATTATTTTCATTTTTTCTAAGGACACGTACAGTGGAACCTCGCTTAACGAGCACCTCGCATAACGAGCAATATAAATTTTTTAAAAATGACTCGCTTAACGAG
>JAUJYV010001229.1:0-20215 GCA_033995625.1 Ophyiulus pilosus
TTATCGTATTTTACATCAATTTCTATGGTAAAAATTGTTTCGCTTAACGAGTGTTTCGCATAACGAGCAAGACTCCGTAACCAATTATGCTCGTTGTGCGAGGTTCCACTGTACATAAAAATGACCAAACTGATATGATAACCGCAACCTTATTCCAGTGACAGAAAAGAGACCTCGTTTTATAAAACAACGAAAACGTCATATTCGTCAAAACGTCAATTTTTTTTTTTTTTTTAATAATTCGCTTTTTCACCAACGTGACGTTCAGTGTTTTATAAAGATGGCTGGGCTGCTTAATTTTAAGTTTAAACTGTAACACGTACGGGCTGCTCTAGACATTAATATATACATACCTATCCTTACTCAAGCAGTTTCAGAAATGCATAACATTTCCTAATAAGATACAAAAGAAGGCACAATACATATCCTTCGGTAATCACCGTGTTTCCTTTCTCCACTTTCTCCCCCACCATTTTCAACGGCTTTCTTTCCACAACTTTAAGGAGGTTACCCTAATTTCCTTTCTCCGACCTGTAATTTGCATGAAAACACCCTTGAAAAATGATGGAGCACGAGGGGTCGCCCCACCCCGTGGCGGTGCTGCTGAGGGGGAGGAAGAGGGACAGGAATTCGCCATCGTTTATCAATCGAGGCCGGTTGTGTGCTGCTGACCGCTGCGTCCTACAAAAATGCAATTTTCAACTTCGCACACCCCGTTCTGCTCCGCCTTACGACGAGGGCGAGCTCTCTCCATTTTGTAGCAGTCTTGAGTAATTACTCTGCTGTATGCTCAACTACTACTTTGTCACATTCCCCCCTCTTTAAGGTTTTCCTGTTTCAAAGACCAGTATGGTCCTGGTCAAGGCAAGAGGGGCATTTTGATTCAAAAGGTGTCCCTTTGGCAGTCACCCCGCGGTCTACGCAAACCATACAAAGATAACCTATAAATTCACATGGTTCGTCCCACTCTACATGAAATGAGGGTGCATTACTATACATTTTATAAGTAGGGTCTAAAAACTTGGTCTTGTATTCTGCAATAAAAGTCTCCATTTTGTGAAGTTAAGAAGGCAATATTTCTGCGATAAAAGTTCAATTTTTCATCCGTGTGCTTTTCCTGCATTATAAATTCAATTTTTGTGCATTATAAAGGCAATTTTTCTAGAGTAAAGGTGTAATTTTCTGCAATATATACTTTTTTTAAAATGGGAGGTTAATGTTTTTTTTTTTATATAAAAGTGCAAATTTTCTGAAGCTAGTCAATATTTCTGCAATAAAAGTGATCTTTCAGCAGTAAGATTGCGATTTGCCTGCAGTTAAAGCAAAATTTTCTTCAGAGATGCTGCACTTTATCAAACAATTCTGCATTTAACCCCATAAATAGGTGCACTTTTATTGCAGAATGTATTCTGCCGCTTGGGTCCTGCTCGTACATTTATTATAGCTATTACCAGGCTCTGTACTGCCTTTTCGACGACTGTCTGTATTATGTTTGAAACACACGAAATTATCTTAGACGGCAGACGAAGATGTAAAAAACGACACGATCTGATCTCCCGATTGGTTCTTTTACGTTATTTTTTAGGCTTACTACCGTCAAGGCATCGCCCTTCAATGTCAGGAGAAGCACGCCGAGGCCCTGGCGGCTTTCGCTTCGGGGCTGGCGCAGGAGCCCAAGAGCCACCAGCTGCTGTCCGGCTTGGCCGAATCGGCCATGAAGTCGCCCATACGAGGTACTTCAGCTTCTAAAACTTGCTACGGGGTCCCTGGCTGGACTTCCATTTAAAATTACCTAATGTTTTATCTGCTTTTCCCATCAGCAACTTTGGAGCCCACGTACCGGCAGTTGCAGTCGATGCACCTGGACAAAAGCCCGTTCGTGATCATCTCCGTCATTGGCCAGGAGTTGCTGGCCACCGGGCACTTTGTGGCTGCGGTCAGCGTGCTGGAGGCTGCCCTGCAGATCGGCACTTGCTCCCTGAAGCTGCGTGGCTCGGTCTTCTCGGCGCTCAGCAGCGCTTATTGGGCCCTCAACAGCCTGGACAAGGCCATCAATTACATGCAGAAGGACCTGGCGATCACCAAGTCGTTGGGTGAGTGGACAGTTGCGAGTGGACGGTTCTCGAGAACCCCTTTTTCCATGATCTTAATCGTTTCCTCGGAGTTTTCAAAAATAAGTTGCCAATATTAAGTATCGCTGACATATTTTTGTCTCCCCTCCATTGCAGGCGATGTTGCCGGTGAATGTAGGGCCCACGGAAACCTCGGATCGGCGTACTTCTCCAAGGGCAACTACAAGGAGGCCCTGACTAGTCATCGCTACCAGCTCGTCCTGGCTATGAAGTGCAAAGACACGCAGGCTGCAGGAAGTGCGCTCACCAGCCTAGGTATGGGCCCATCGCCATTTAGTCGCCTTGTCGGAGTTGCCGATCTTATTCTTGCGACGACGGCGATGCCTCACGAGTGTCTTTTTGCATTTTAGGCCACGTTTACACGGCCGTTGGGGATTATCCCAATGCCCTCGCCAGCCACAAGCAGTGCGTTCAGCTAGTAAAGCAGATGGGCGACAAGCTGCAGGAGGCTCGGGAAATAGGGAACGTGGGCGCCGTCTACCTGGCCATGGGCGACTTTGAGAATGCCGTGGATTGCCACATGGAGCACCTGCGTCTGGCCAAGCACATGGGCAACAAAGTGGAAGAGGCGAGGGCCTACAGCAATCTGGGCAGCTCGCATCATTTCAAGGTGAATGCTCGTAGGGATTGCGGCTTACCGAATGACTTTGTCATGCGTGCTTGTATTAAAAAGCGTATTGCTTCACTCGTTTCAGCGCAACTTCGAGAAGGCCATAACGTACCACGAGCGGGTCCTGCACATCGCCCGCGAACTGGGCGACCGTGGCATCGAAGCGAGGGCATATGCCGGATTAGGCCATGCGGCACGCTGCCTCGGTGACTATCCGCAGGCCAAGCGCTGGCACGAGCGGCAACTGGACACGGCGCTCACCACGAAGGACAAGGTGGGCGAGGGCCGAGCTTGCTCCAACCTGGGCATCGTCTATCAGCTGTTGGGCGAGCACGATGCGGCCCTCAAGCTACACCAGGCTCACCTGAGTATCGCCCGCACTCTGCAGGACCATGCGGGCATGGGCCGTGCCTACGGCAACATCGGCAACGCCCACAGCGCAATGGGACACTACGAACAGGCCATCAAATACCACAAACAGGAGCTGACCATCTCCAAGGAGGTGAACGACCGCAGTTCGGAGGCCTCCACGCACGGCAATCTGGCCGTTGCCTACCAGGCACTGGGAATGTGCGACATGGCGCTGCTGCACTATCACGGACACCTGAACATTGCTCGTGAAACCAAGGTGGGTTGCTGTAGATCAGTGTTTCCCAAACTTTCCTCCCTTTTTAAAAACACCGTTGTAGACGATGATGGTGATGATGTAGATTCTGTCCTTAATCTTCGGCCAACCAACCGTGCAAATCTTGTCTTTAAAATAGGATACAGCCGGCGAGGCGTGCGCCCTGCTCAACATGGCCAACTGCTACAGCTCTTGCAGCGACTTCTCCCAGGCCGTGCCCTACTACGAACACCACCTGATGCTCTCGCAGGAGCTGCACGACGTGGAAGGCGAAGCCAAAGCGTGTCACTTTCTGGGCTACGCCCACTACTGCTTGGGCAACTTTAAGGAGGCCATTCGCTACTACAACCAGGACCTCACGCTGGCCAAGGACCTGCACGACAGCATGAACATAGGACGGGCGCATTGCAACCTGGGATTGGCCCACTTGGCGCTCGGAAACTACTCGTCCGCTTTGGAGTGCCAGAAATACTTCTTGGGTAAGCTCTTCGAGTGTCCGATGCATCTGCAACTGGGACGGGGTTTCTTAAAATCCGTCGTTCTCCATTTGCAGCCATTGCCCACATGATGAAGCACGCTCAAGGCAAGTTCCGCGCCCTCGGTAACATCGGCGACGTCCTCATGAAGATGAAGAACACGGACGAGGCCATCAGGGTGTACCAGAAGCAACTGCAGCTGGCCAAGCACAGCCAGGACAAGGCACTGGAGGCGGGGGCGTACGGCGCGCTCGGATTAGTGTACCGTACGCTCAAGTGCTACGACAAGGCACTGGGGTATCACACGCAGGTGATTTAAACCTTCTGTCGCCACCGCCTGTGTTATTCCAGTTTTCGGTTATCTGAGATAGACTAGATCCAAATTAACTCTGCTTAAATAATTTCTTTCCAGGAACTGACACTAAGGCAGGAGAATGGCGACCTTAAGGGTGAGTGTAAGGCTCACGGGCACCTGGGTGCCGTTCACATGTCTCTGGGCAATTACACAAATGCCATCAAGTGTTACGAGGAGCAGCTGGAGCGTGCCAAAGAGCTCAAAGACCTGATCATGGAGGCGCAAGCCTTCGGTAATCTGGGCATAGCCCGGCTCAACATGGGGCATTACGAAGACGCCATCGGCTACTTTGAGCAGCAGTTGGCCACCTTGGAGCAGGTTTCGGGCGCTGCCGCCACCCTAGACAAAGGACGCAGTCACGGGAGCCTCGGGGAGTGCTACGACGCCCTGGGCGATTTCGACGAAGCTGTAAAATGCCACGAACAGTATTTGGCCGTTGCGTTCAGCGCCAAGAGCTTGCGTGACCAGGATAGGGCTTATAGGGGACTCGGCAACTCGCACCGGTGCCTGGGAAATCTTCAACAAGCGCTGGTGAGGCATCTTAATTTACCATTTGAGGAAACGCTATAAGTTTGCCGGTGACATCGGCCGGAATGTCCGCGAACGGTAACCCATTTTTACTTCCGTCGGTCAATCTAGGTTTGCTTCGAGAAAAGGCTGGTGGTCACCCACGAATTGAACAACCCGTCGGCCAAGGCGTCCGCCTACGGAGAGCTCGGCCAGGTGCACAGCTTGCTCGGCAACTACGAGCAGGCAATCTCCTGCTTGGAACACCAGCTGACCATCACCAGGGGCCTGAAAGACAGAAGTACGGAGGCGGATGCCGTTTGCGGACTCGGAACCGTGTACCAGCAGATGGGCGAATACCAGATGGCGCTCCGCTACCACCAGATGGATCTGTCCATTGCCGAGGAGACTGGCAACATGGCCGCACAGGGCAGAGCCTTTGGCAATCTGGGAGTGGCGCACGAGTGCCTCGGAAACTTTGAGCAGGCCATCCGCTACCAAGAGCAGCACTTGAGCATCGCGGCTCAAGTCGGAGACAGGGTGGCCAAGACGTTGGCCTTCAGCAGCTTAGGTGCGTTGATACGCGGTTATGTCAAAACCCTCGCAGTTTTACGAAAGATACCCAGGTTCACGCTCGTTTTTTTCCGCATTTTTCCCAATTTAAGGTCGGATTCATCACGCTCTCGGCAACTTGAATCAGGCCGTGGCTTATCTTCAGCAGGGTTTGCAAATCTCCGAGCAGATCGGGCGTCGCGAGGACGAAGCGAAGATTCGTCACCGATTGGGATTGGCCCTTTGGGGTAACGGAGATCTGGAGGGTTCGCACTTGCAGCTATATCGGGCTGCCGACCTCTTCGAGAGCATCAGGAGGGAGTGCCACGGTGGCACGGATTACAGGCTATCGCTCTTTGATCTCCAGACTGCTTCCTACCAAGCGCTACAGGTGGGAACTGTTAATTACTCGGCAACTTTTCTAAGCAAAACATTTAATATTGCCCATTATAAACCTGCCGATTTTGCTTTCAGAGGGTTCTGGTTAGTCTCGGACGCCAAGACGAGGCCCTGGTCGTGGCCGAGCGTGGACGCACACGTGCTTTCGTCGACCTCCTCTTGGAACGGCAAGGCGGTTCTGGTGGTGGCGGCGTTGGAGGCAACAACGGTGGCCGGATGCGAGCGGACGAACCAGCGCCGGCCTTCATCGAGAACCTCTTGGAAATAGTCAACAAGCAGAAGGCGGTCGTCCTCTACTACTCGTTGGCTGCGGGTTACCTCTACCTTTGGCTCATCATCCCCAACCAAGGTAAGAGGGAGGCTAACTTTTTGCTTCGGGTTTTGGGTCTAACGAGGAACGTTGATTCGACCCGACGTTCGTTTGTTCAAATTTCAGGCGTCGTCAAGTTCCACGAGTGCTGCGTGAGCGACCTGGAGGTGGATCAACCAAAGGACGGAGACGATCCGAGCCCCGTTGGAGGTTCTCTCCTGGAACAATATGTCCAAAATGTGAGGGAAGCCTTGGGCGTGGAGACCCTGACGTCAGCTGGCAGCAGGTATGTCGACAATTGTGATGATGGATGCTTACAAGTTAAACCCTCGTGTTTCTAAATTTGCGTCATCAATGCTTTTTCTCCCCGTTAACCATCAGATCTGGTTTGAACGAGACCGAGAGTGAGGCCGGCGACGTGTGGGGTCAGCACCTCGAGGAACTGGGCGACAAGCTGAACCAGGAGGGCGACCGCTCTGGCTTCCTACGCATGGTCAACCGAAGCCACATGTTCAACAGCAGTAGCTACAGCTTGAGCAGCCTGTTCAGCCTGGGCAGCTGGAGCGGGAGCGTGGCCAGCGGCTCGGTGGGCAGGCCGGGAAGCAGCGTGTGCCGGGCCAAGAAGCCCGCTTGGGCGGGACCTGTTTGCCTTCGTGCACTCTACGACATGCTGGTGGGACCCGTAGAGGACCACCTGCCCAAGTCGGGTATGCAGAAAGAGCTGGTGGTGGTGCTGGAGGGCGACCTCTATCTGGTGCCTTTCGCCGTCCTGAGGGGAAACAACGGCACCGACTATTTGTGCGAACGCTTCGACCTCCTCGTGGTACCGTCCATCAATGCGCTGCGCCGCCCGCCAAAGAGCAGCCGCGCGGCAGCAGTGCCAAAGGGGATGGGCAGCGGCAGCGGTGCCAAGGACGAATCGCCCACGGCGTTGGTGGTGGGAAATCCGAGACTGTCTTCTTCCGTCACGGAGCAGTGGGGGTGGGACGACATCCCCTACGCTGAACAGGAGGCGTGCTGCGTGTCCGAGATCCTCGGCACGTCACCGCTCATGGGTGCCGCTGCAACCAAAGAAGCGGTGCTACGCGAACTCGCGCAAGTCGAGTGTGTTCACTTGGCGGCGCACGTTTCTTGGAAACTGTCGGCCATCGTGCTGTCGCCCGGGGAGTGCGGGAACGGCGGCGGCAGCGTGGTCGGAGTGCCGCCTAAGCACGTGGCACCGATCTCGTCTTCCTGCGAAGCGATGCCGCCTCAGTCCGGCATAGATGGAGGCGATGAGAGCAGCGAGGTGGCCAGCACTATCGACCTGCCATCGTTGTCAGAGTTCCTCCTGACAGCTGCGGATATCTTGAACCTTAGGCTCGTTGCCAAGTTGGTGGTCATCAGCTCGTGCCACACCAGAAACCACCATGGACGAGCACACTCGGATGGCGTGGTCGGGCTGACCAGGGCGCTTCTGGCGGCGGGCGCGCAGTGTGTACTCGTGTCGCTCTGGCCCGTGCCAGACACGGCGGTCAAGATCCTTCTGCGCACCTTCTACTCGTCTTTGTTGCAGGTTTGCATTAAAATTGTTAATTTGGACCTTTGCACTTTAGTAAAATATTACAATCCATTATAAATTCCTTGCCGTAATGGCCAGTGGATTTAATACCCGATGACCGTTTTACACTTTTCTCGCCGTAACAATGGTGCGTTTTCATTTTCAGGGTTCCCGCGTGAGTCGTGCTCTCTCCGAAGCGATGCAGACCGTTCAAAACACGAAACATTTCGCTCATCCTGCCAATTGGGGCGGCTTTCTCCTCATCGGCAGCGACGTGAAACTGAGCAGCAAGGTAGCGCTTATGGGATCGGCTTTGTGCGAGCTCATCAAGACTCCGGATTCTTGTCGGGACTCCCTCAGGGTCGTGTTGCATTTGGTGAGCAAAAACACGTCGTTAAATTGTGCATGTGCCCTTCCCAATTTCAAATCGGTAGTAATTTCAAAACCGACCTTTCTTTAAAAAAGCGCCTCCTCGTACTATGTTTAGCTCGCATTTTTTTGGGTTGTTCGTGCATGTCGTGTTTCGGCGTGATCTTTGAGTTTGTTTTTTTGAAGTCGAGACTAACCGAAAACCATTCTCATTCGCGACGTTAGGTGGAAAAATCACTCCAGCGCATTCATTGGGGCCAAAGGAACGCGATGTACACAACCCAGAAGAGCATAGAGAATAAAGTGGGACCAGCTCAGGGCTGGAAGGACTTACTCATATCAGTCGGCTTTAGATTCGAGCCGGCAGCCAACGGGATTCCGGCCTCGGTCTTTTTTCCACAGTCGGATCCGGGAGAGAGGCTGACGCAGTGCAGCGCCAGTTTGCAGGCTTTGTTAGGTGTGTAATAACAGTGTTTTTTATTCGAATATCTCTTCGATTATAATCAGTTTACGGATAAAGAATTGTTCGAAAATCGTTTTTCAGGTCTAACATCCGGCTCCTTGAGCGCTCTCTCGAAATTACTTTCTAGTCCCGAAGCTTCCGATGATATTATTGGTCTGGTAAGCGTCTTAATCTATTTTATTCATTGTTCAGCGTAAAACGTGGATCCACATTTTTACAATATTAATCTCGTGACACTTTTTTTAAATTGATTTTATCCATTTTTTGCTCTGATCGTAGATTCGTCAGGTTATAGCTCAAATGAACATGAAAGATTTTGAAACTGAAAACGTTCAAGTTCCGGTCAGCGTTAAGCTTTGGAGGGTGCAAGGATGCCACGAACTTTTGGCCTCGTTAGGTACGTCGAAAGAGATGGGCCCTTTATTTTTTGCAATTAATTAATGCACGCATTTTTTTGTTTGTTTGCGCTTGTTTTAAATTGTTGTTTTTGTTTTTCTGTTCAGGATTTGACCTCATGGATGTAGGCGAAGACAACGTCACTTTGAGAGCTGGAAAACAGGCTTCTAAGCGACACATCCAGTTTGCCGTTCAAGCTCTCTTGGCACTTTTCGGTAAGTTTTTTTTTTAGACACGTTTTGTAATGCTGTTTGTAGCCGCTTTCGCTTCCAAGAATGCCAGCGAGCGTGTGATCAAAACCTGGTGATAGCAATAATATCACCGCTCGGATATCATTAAGAATAAAATAACGCAGCTTCGGCACTATCCCTTTTTATCGGCTTTTACGAGTCGCTTGACACGTACCCCGGGCCCAATCGTGAATGTCGGTGGTGTTGTTGTTCCTGGAACCTTAAAATATCACAGCGTCGTGAATTTACAGTGAAAAAATCAAATTGTACACATCGATCGACTGCACTTTACCGTCACGGTACCACAAAAAAATATGTTGTCACGGTGCATTTGGTGTGGCGATGTCAAATAACAATGTGACATCATCACCACGCCTGTCCACGCCTGTACGATGGTAGAACTTCGGTATCCCAACGTGCGTGCTATCTTGAGAACGGGGCTTTAGATGCTTTCGGACCTAACCGAATGTAAACTGTTTACTGGTTTTCTGGTATTCTTCTGACTTAATTATTGCTTATGTTTTAGACACCCAAGAGGCGCCACGTAGCCTGGGATTGGACGATTCCAGCTCCACGGAGAGCCTCGCTTCGTGTAACGTGGCCGACGACTCCCCGACCTCAGATTCGCCTTTACCTCCCCTTCCCACCGCACCGCTTTACTTCGGAGGAATGGGAAGACCACCTGGGATGGCGCTGGGCAGTCGCACCGGCGCGTTCAGCACTTACGTGAGGAACCGAGGCGAACCGGACGGCCGCACGATGGCCGGCAACGAGGCGGCGCAGAAACCACCTCCACTGCCGAAAGGCAGAAGCAACGACGCCTTCACCCCGAGCCCTGTAGAGCAGCCCGTGGTGCCCTTCCCCCACCTGCGCCAGTCTCTCGGCGGCTTGCGTTATCCGCCCACCAGCCGCTCTGCCGGATCCACGGCTCTAGCACCGCCGGACGACCCTGACAATGTGGAGTCGCCGCAGCCAAGCCCACGCATTGCCCTCACCCTGTCGCACCAGACCAAAATCCGCGCCCTGTACACGGACTCCCAGGACGCCAAGGAGCTTGTGCCGACGTCGCTGTTGGACGCTGGTCCTTCGCCGGCCAGCGCCATCACCAACTGGGAGAGCGGTCAGTGCACGGTGCGGCGCCAGACGCATCCTAGGGAAAGGACGAAAAGCGGCGGCAGCACCGTTGTCGGATCTACGACTGTCGATAGCAATTGCTACGATTATCCGATGGACGACTCCTTGCCAACGAACAACGGGGCCTCTGCAATGGCAGATTACGGATCCCTACATGCCGCCAACTTGCGGCGCATGGAGGCCGTTGGGAGCGCCCACGAAACTTATGCTTCGGAAATGCAGTCGCAGCAGCACCTGGACGACCCCATGGACAAGTTGGCAGTGCGTGTCGAGGTGGGACGCGAGGGGTTCGTAAATTCAATGAGTCTCAGCAAACCGGCACTCGCTAGCAAACAGGTGCAGTCCGGCATGGTGCAACCCATGAATTCGGGAATCCGTAACATTTTGCAGAACTTTGCCGCAGCCGCTGCATTGTCCAGTAGCGGCGGCGGCGGTGGTAGTGGGGGTGCCAGCGCCAAGCCGACGCAGCCTGGTACGAGGCGCGGCACTTTCACCACACTACCGCACGGACCGCGCTCTAGCCGTGCCCTTAGCAGTCTCGAATCAAAACTGGACTCCAGTTTCGGCCGCCCCCTTAAGGTCAGGAAGTTCGGCAACAGTGGCAGGAATTCACCGGGGATCTACTCCACCGTAAGAGACAATGACGGCGAAGAGGCAGCAGCGGAGGCACAGGGAACCAGACTGGGTCCTGGGACCATCCAGAACCATCTGTGCGCCGCCCAGTTGGCGAGACTGAACCGCGAGGCCCCAATCTCCGACGTGTATCACGACCGCAACGTGGGCCTCGATCTGGCGCCTTCCCTCTCTAAACTCCTGGTGGCTGCCAACGGCGACGACCAGTTGTCCGAGGGAACCAGGAACGACATCAACAAGGCCAGCGCGGATTTCGACGCTGCCGACATGGGCCTTTCGTCGTTCATCGACTCGCTGTACGTCTCGGACCTAAGCGACCCGAGCGACTTCCAACCGTCCAAGGCAATGGACCCTCCGGCGAAGCCGCCAGTGCCCATTAAGAGGATGCCGGCAGTGGCTGCGGAAAGCTGGGGCATCTCGTCTACGTTCAACGCGGGCCTCGGCAGCGACGGCAAATGTGTCAAGATACCACCACCGCCTCCCAGGCCACGACCGAGGCCGCCGAGCCCACCGCCTAAACCGGAATATAAGCCACGGACACCGCTGTCGGCCGGATTGCAGCAGGGCGGCGCTGCCAACTCGCTACGGCACCAGAAGCGCGACGATGGCGACGGCCACTCCATGACCGAGTCTCACTACGGGGCGCCGCCTTTCGCTGCCGAACTCGATCCCAAGGCGGCCCTGCCCCACCCCCAGTCGGCGTTCTCCACCTACGCACGCTACCACGGCGAAACTGGCCCCGCGGTTGCCAAACGCGGCTTCTGGGAGGCGACCGTGATGGCGCCGGATGCGCCCTCTCCGGTGTCCGTGTCGTCTTGCCACTCCAGCGAGTATAGCACCTGCACCATCAACGCTGTCGCCGCCGACGCAACGTACGACGAGGCCGAGGAGGGGTTCGTGGAGGACGAAGACGCGGAGCTGTCCTCCGAAGCGTCGCCCCCCAGCGAATGCGGCACACCCGCCCCCATGCCCCGAAACCCGGCCAACGGACCCAGGCCTCATCTGGAGTTGCCGGAGGAGACCAGGTCGGTGAAAGACAGGTGCAAGTCTTACGAGGACATCGCCGAGCTGATAGACGCCACCGTCAACTCTTTCGAGTCACAACGCTCCAAGAAGTTGGCCGGCAGCAAACTGTTGGGAGCCGCTTGGTCGGCAAAGGGCAAGGTAACCACCGGCTCCGTGGCACGGAACTCGGCGCTGCACGCCTCTAAGTGTTGAGCGGTGCCGGAGCCGCAAAGAATCCCGCAAGTAAGTGACTCGGGCGGATATCTAGGGCGTCTACGTGAGGGGATTCGAAGCGAACCCTCTACCGTAAAATGCGGATACTTAGGACCTTTCTTTGGTTTTTTTGAAATTCTGAAAAAGTGTTCGACGATTACGACCCCGAACATCCTCGTTTTACGGTATCGGATTCCTGGTCCTTTACAAAAAGTTAAACCAAAGCAAGGTGTGATTTGCTAGCGGATGCCCTTTATGCCGCACGATAGGCCCTATCGATTTTAGAGATGGCCGCGGTTTGTGTTTTCCGAACAAATTACTTCCCACGTGGTGGAATTAATTGCACACGGACCATTCCGGAACCCACTTCAGTGACTTACGAACGTAGATTTGGGTTTTTTTTGCGCATTTTTTGTACGATTTATCTGCTCGAGAACCTTTTTTTAAAATTTGTTAAGAATCCGAAATCTCAATTTATCTATAATTTATTAAGTTTTGATTCGCTCAGCTTGCCTCCCCCTAAATCGTTTAAAAAATCCAAGAAAATGCCTCGTTTTTTTTTGTTGTAAATATAATATATATATATATATATATATTTTATAAGTTTTTTTTATGAAATTTGCTCGCTTTTATATATTTAATAATAAAAGATTTTTTCGTAGACACTTTTATACGATCCGATGTTGTGAAAAACGACGAACAGGTAAACTCAAATTATCCACTTCATACAAACCGGGTGATTCGTAATTCCGGTGTGGGCAATTTATTATTTAAAATTACATTTAAATCATCATTAATAAGATTGTGGGGCACTTGCTAATATACTTTTTTTGTACATTTGCTATTGGTCCTTTGAAGTTCATTGAAATTTTAAACATTTTAACGTAATTATTAACGTCACAGCCGTGGTTCCAATTAGAGAAACCAAAAGTGCCCTTTTATGAGCACGAAACATTAAGAAGTTTTGAAATCGGACCTTAAACAAAAAAGTTATCACTAATAAAAGTGTTGTGCTGCCCCTTGCCCTTACAAAAAACTTCCCTGCAAGCGTCTTATTGTGATGATACACTGATGTTATGCAGGGAAGAATTTTTGTAGGGGCAGCACAAAAGGCTATAGGTCCTTTGAAATTTAATTTTTTTTATTATTAACGTTACAGCCGTGGTTGCAATTAGAGAAATTAAAAGTGCCCTTTTATGAGCACGAAACATTAAAAAGTTTTGAAATCGGACCTTAAACAAATAAGTTATCACTAATAGTATTGTGCTGCCCCTTACAGAAAACTTCCCTGTAACATTGTGGTGATACACTGATGTCATGCAGGGAAGCTTTCTGCAAGGGGCAGCACACAACTTTTTAGTGATTAGTGATGTTTCGTGCTCATAAAAGATCACTTTCAATTTCTCTAATTGTGGAACCCTTGCGAAATGCTAATAATATAGTTGAAATTTCAATGATATTCGAGGACCATTGCATTTTTTATTATTGACGTTACAGCCCTGGTTCCAATTAGAGAAACTCAAATTGCCCTTTTATGAACACGAAACATTAAAAAGTTTTGAAATCGGACCATAAACAAAAAAGTCATAACTAATAAAAGTGTTGTGCTGCCCCCTTGCCCCTTACAAAACACTTCCCTGCAAGCTGCTTATTGTGATGTTATGCAGAGAAGCTTTAGGAAAGGGGCAGCACAGAACTTTTATTAGTGATAACTTAATTGTTTATGGTCCGATTTCAAAACTTTAATGTTTCGTGTTCATAAAAGGGCACTTTCAATATCCCTAATTGTGGAACCCTTGCAAAATGCTAATAATATAGTTGAAATTTCAAGGATCATTGAATTTTTTATTATTGACGATACAGCCCTGGTTCCAATTAGAGAAACTAAAAGTGCCCTTTTATGAACACGAAACATTAAAAAGTTTTGAAATCGGACCTTAAACAAAAACGTCATCACTAATAAAAGTGCTGTGCTGCCCCTTGCCCCTTACAAAACACTTCCCTACAAGCTGCTTATTGTGATGTTATGCAGGGAAGCTTTAGGAAAGGGGCAGCAACTTTTATTAATGATAACTTATTTGTTTATGGTCCGATTTCAAAACTTTTTAATGTTTCGTGCTCGTAAAAGGGCACTTTCAATTTGCATAATTGGAACCCTTGCCGTAATGTTAATAATAAAGTTGAAATTTCAATGATATTCAAGGACCCGCAATTTTAAACAGTCTGCACCGGAATTAAGAATCATTCGGTACTTGTACTATTTAAATAAATTCACATATACGAGGTCTTGTTATCGACACGGTATTCTTCGATCGCACATATTTTATAAGAAGATTTTGCAACAATATCTAGAAAACTACTTTTATTCCTTAAAATTCTCATTATCGAAACCACTAATACAGAAAATCTTTCCCTAATATCACCTCCTCCTTTCTAATACCACTAATTTTCAAAAAAAAAGTTTTAAAAATGCAGTAAACTAAGTAATGTTGGACCGTCGCGACAGCAGACAACTTTTTTTCGCATAAAAAAATAGCGTCGCCGAATGTTAAATTGGATGAAAAAGACTCGCGCGAGTATGTTTTACAATTATGCGAAGTTTACAAAAGTTATTTCTCCCCCGCTATATACACACACAGCTAATGGAAAAAAAAATATAATTTAATAAATTAAGTTTTCTTAAAGCCAAGAAAGTGCCGATGCCGAAGGAAAATAGCTTAGGAAGTAACAACAGCGGCAACGACGAGCCCTTTGCCCTTTGTGACGAGCTACGGTCTGTATTGGGGATTGCTGTCCAGGAATTCCTTGAGTCGAGTCGGATAATCGGTCATAACACCCGTGACGCCTAACTTGAAGGCCCTTTCGTATTCGGCATCTGTGTTGAGCACCCAGAGATACGTCTGCAACGAATGATGGACGAAGAAGGATTAGGACGACAATAGTTCAAAGGTCAGTCACGTATGGGACGTTTAGCGGCGGAGCTAACTTATTTAGGGCACATCTGGAAAATCTGGATTAGTTGTGGAAAAACGATGTTTGTATGTTTCAAAGTTGAATTCGGGATGTTTATTTACTGAAATTTTGTCCCGAAACAATGTTTTATCAATTTTGAGAAGTTGTTAGGTACAGTGTCATATTTTTGAATTTTTTGTCGTCAGGATGGTCAGGGAAAATAGATTTCAAAGTTGAAAATTTCATTTGTGGGGGGAACCCGTTATCGCTTCGGACACATTAATTACCTGAATTCCTCGTTTATTTAAGTGATTGAAGATGGCCCTTCGCATTAGCAATCTGCGGATAGAAAAAAACGCGTTTTTTTAGGATTTAACGGAGGAAAGTTGAATCCCTCTTCTCAAAAATAATGTACCGAAACGTACTTATCGGCCAACCAGAGTAACATTTTCATAAGATGTCTGTCTTTCAGTAAATCGTTATTTTTGCTAAATAGGGCGAAATAAGATTTAAAAAATAACGAGTAAACGCCGTCACAAATAGCTTAAGTGAGATAGTTCCACGACATTTTACAAAAACGTGGATGTGTAATTAGCCAGTTTCAATGTTTCTTACCGCAGGATAACCGAGGGGAATAATGTTTCCAAACAGCTTTCTTTAAGAGGCACAAAAGGTAAAAGTCCAGTATACGTTAAGAACACTAGTTTTGCAACTCCCTTAGCGGAAAACAAAACGGGGATGCGAGGATTCTACGGGAAAAGAAATTCTTAACGTTTATTTCTGGCGTATAAGTCAACCCCCTCAACTTCCAAACGAATTTTGGGAATTTTATTGAATTTTAGGATGTGCTTTAGGAGGAAATTACTTTTGAAATTCGTGTTAAACTTTATTTTATGCCGGAATTTTCTGTCCGCGTCAGAAAATCTCCGTTAATCGCAAAATCCTGATATGAAAAATATTGTTCGTGGGAGGGATCCTTGAAAATTTAAGGGATGATCCTTGAATTTTTATCACCTCTGAAAAGGCGGAAATTCGTGTTAAAACTTTAGTTTATGCCGGGAATTTTCTGTCCGCGACAGAAAATCTCCCGTTAATCGCAAAATTCTGATCTCTTAGGACTCTTTAAGAAAAAACATTGTTCGTGGGAGGGATCCTTGAAAATTTTAGGGATGACCCTGATGATCCTAAGTTAAAGACCTGGAAATATGCTTTACATTTTTCCAACAAATCTACTTTAATTTTATAATAAAAAGTAAGTTTTATACGAAAAACCAAAGATCCTTATTATTTTTGTAAATAATACAGCCCCCTAATTTCGAGATACTTTTTCGGTGTTGTAGGGTCGACTTTTACGCCGAAATAATGTACGACAATTCAAGTTGTCAATTGTAAAAACGAGCAACGGGATTTCAAAATTGATGGTGGCATTTACGTGTTTGTAGCATTTTTTGGTGACAGAGTCGCTGAATGTTCCCCAAACAGTAATGTGTTCCCTTTGGTATTCTGAAATCAGCGACGACACCTTAAATAGATAAAAACGGTCAAGAAACCACTCGTATATTTAACATAATTAGAGCAGGATTAACGGCACGAGGGTCCTTACCTTTCTAATGAGGAGATCATTGTCGGTCTTGATATCGATGTTGATGGGCATGTTCGGAAAGGTTTCAAAAACATCCTTCAGCAGCGGAATCTGGCGATCGCCCTTTCCCTCGCACGTACTCCCCCTATCGAAATCCACCGGCAGTCGTTCCGTGAGCAGAGGCAGCTCCTTGTAAGCCAAGTCGGAGATGTCCACCTTCGTGCCGGCCACCCTCAACAAGTGGTTGTCGTGCGAGACGACCACTTGACCGTCCCTGGTCAGCTGAACGTCGATTTCCAACATGTCCGTGCCCATCTGCGCCGCACTACATTGCGTAGACGTAAAGAAAGTTAACCGGACTGAAGTAAAATGCGAATTGTTTTAGGACAGCGGGGGTAACTTTGGGAGACTAACTTATTTAGTATAAACACAGTTTTTACAGTATTTTTCACTATTATTTTATAGACACAAGTGCAGCTAAAACAAAAAACTCAAAACGGTCGTAAAGTCGAACAACTGAAAGCTGGATAGGTCGTAAGTGGACGATAACTACCTGTACTGTGTGCAATATGGCTCTTTTTTAATAATTTCAAATGTCTAAACGAAAAACGTGGTTGTGGATCTGAAACCTGGTGCTACATCACACTTTTTGTAAGTCTTTCTCAAGGATAAACCCAAGTTGTCACAATTTGGATTCGTCCCAAAACAACACAAACTTACTGTTTGTAAGCCATCAAAGTATTTTCCAGATTCTCTCCTGCACCTAAAAATTAAATTGTAACACGGATCAAATGTAACATTTGGCAAATTAACAGCTGACAACTAAATCTTGCACGTCCCTAAACTTAAAAAAAGCGCTTACCTCCTCGATGACTGATGTGTGTACATCTAAATTTCAGCTCCTTTTTCTTATGAATTAAATGTGGGAATTTGAAAAGCACGACGGACGTTACGATGTAACTTCCGAGCACTAGGAACACAGACATTATTATTAATCCTGTTTCCAGCAGCATTATTCAAGCAACAATTTCATGAATTGCCATCCCACAAAAACAAATCAATACCACAATTCATCAAAGTCATCGTACTGATTGTTCACATATGACGTAACGTTGCTCTGCTTGATATAATAACGCTCAATTACGGAGTCCTGTAAGGACTCACACGTTGCTTAATTTTGTTCTATTCAACTAGGCCAGTTAAATTATTGTTTTTTCTTATTGTATCATACTTTCTTATGTTATTAATCTGTTTAGTTTTTATCGTGTTTTTAACCCGTTTTATGACTGGTTTTAGTGTGTTTATTGAGCCTTTTTCACTCGTCCAAACACTGGCACATTAAATCTGGCAAAGAATAACATTTGAGCCTCCCAGGACTCCGTGCTTATGACGTCCGTAACCGGAAATGACGCAATGTCTCGTGCCGAGATTCTTTTTCGTGCGTTCGTTTCTGAGTCGTTGTTCGATTGCAAAATGCTATTTGCTGCAGTTTTTTCTCTAGTTAAAGCATAATAATTAAGTAAAATGACTCTAATTAACACAAGTGCGGTTAGCGAAGTGGCGAATAATTCGTTGATACCGAGTGAGGCGATCTTTAAAACTCCAATTAATCCAGCACCGAAGCGCAAGAAAGTCCTGGACGAAGATGCATATACGCAGGTAGAGGAGTAGATCATTTTAATGGGATGCATGAAACCATTTATAAATTGGACTCTGATGCGATTATTGGACTGAGTGTTCACATTAGCAAGAACTACGAGTCCGTAATTTGAGACATAGCTTTGTTATTTCGGTGATTTTTGTGCGTTTGTCCAATTCAATCTGTCCATTAGCAGATGTTCAACAGGCAAGGTAATTCAAAATCAGGTGATTTATGACACTTGTTTGGGGTTTTGATCTCTGTTTATTTTATATCAGTGTAAGGACACGGATGTTTAATTGTTATTATGAGTTGTGAAAATTCTAGTACTGTAAGGGGTTTGGTCTTAAAAATCTCGTCAAGAACAGTTTAGAAAACGCTGATTTTCATTATCAGACATTCAGAAAATCAGACATTGTAGTAGGAGTTTTATGATTAATTAGTTACAAATTAAACAGCCGTGTTTATACCCTGATATTAAATGTACTGTACTTGGTAAATACCCGAAATAAGTTAAATAAGTAACTTGTTTTAGGATATTTTAGAGTTTTTAAGGCTGCAAGCTATAGGTCTAAGTGTTAAATTTATGATGTTAATGTGGAAATCTCTCATCGGTTTAGCATTGCTATGTTTAAATGAATTATAATGTTGTTAGAAATTAGGGATAGGTATTAGCAACACTTTGAAGACATGTAATAGTGTCCTCTATATTTTTTGAGGGCGTAAAGATGTCCTGAAACCAAAAACGTTTGAGAACTGAAGCTCAAACCAACTCTAAATATGTGTCCTACTTTCTTCGAGGCTCTACGTATTCCTGTTTGATTAGTGTTTACCTCCAGCTTCGTTAAGTGTATTAATTTCAAATAAACGTATTTTTGCTTTAGGACGTGGAGCATATCATCGAGCGGGATTTTTTCCCCGATCTTCCTAAATTAAAAGCGCAGCTGGAATATCGTGAAGCCTTGGAGCGCAACGACATTGTCAAGTTGAGGGAATTAAAGCTGAAATACGATTCCAGACCTGGCACCGGGGATATTGGATGTGAGTTTTCTAGAGTGGTTTTATGCTTGCAAATAATATAACAAGATATAACATATAATATAAGAACCGTTAAGTTGTCATCCATTTATTAAGACCTTTGAAGGCTCAAACCAAATTTTTTATTTTATTTAACATTTAACCATCTGTTTTAACCCTTTGGTATTAAATTAGAGATACAATTTTTGGTGGGTTTCATTATGGCCAATTACTTAAAAATAATCAACCGTTACATTTTCATTTTCAACCATTATTCATTTTTATCGCTTTTCACACGTTTTTCTACCCAGACAAGAGTCCGGCCACGTTTGAAACTCCTATTATTGGCACCGATACCACTCCTTCGATACATCAGGATGGTGCTACGGGTGACGCGATGTCCCGTAAAGCCAATTTGGAAAACGTTAATAGAAGAGGTATGGCAGACGTAGCCTTATTACACCAAAATGTTTGGTTTACTCGATTTTTCCGCTTTTCTGATGCACATCCTTCTCCGTGACATTTACCGTAGCTGTTAACCAGAGCTTGGATTCATATTTCGCCAAGAACACCAGCGAGGACAACGCTTCGTTCGCCACAATGATGGAGGAAGCCGACGAGCGGCATCGCATCAAGTATGCGTGGTTGTACGACAAGGAAGGCGAGCACGACAGGTTCGCGAAGGACTCCTTGGCCCTGCCCAGCGCCGAAGAACAGGCCACCGACAGACACAGGGTCCCTTGTCTCGACACGTGGACGTACACGAACAAGAATTACCTGATGTACGTCCCAGATGGTGAGTTTACCACGCGCTTTAGCCAAAGTTAGTCTTTTATTTTACGCAATGATCTGACCTGCATCATGCTTCCCAAAACCTTGTCAGGAGCCCCTCTGACCGAAGCCGAAAAGCACGACTTGATTCTGAAGCAGCGCGGCATAGTCCACACCAACACCCGGTTCCATAAGATGCCCTTCAACGAATTGGCGAACCGTCAGGCGATTTCGGCGGCCGCCCAGGTCCAGGCCAAGGCCAAGGAAGGCAAGATCGGAGTGGACGGCAAAGAGGTGGTTCCTAC